>ML824039.1:61560-71805 GCA_009831015.1 Picea engelmannii | reverse complement strand
TGGTAGATAGAATACTTAAGTCTAGATTGGATAGTTTAGAGTTCGAGAAGGAAACTAGATATAGACACCCTCATTGTGTATTATAACATTATCGAAGTAGGAGAGCAGGAAGAGCAAGCAGAGAGAATTGTATGAAGAACACCCATGTATAAATATTGAATTAATAAAAGAAAGCTTTGATTCAAATCCATGGTTATTTGTCTATTCTCTGTGTATCGATGTTATGCTCATGAATATTTGCTTCCTGTCATACATGTGCTTTTATATGTTGTGTATGTGATTTCATAGTTGAATTGAAGTCTGAGAGGGTGAATGAATGAGTTTCAATTGTTTCTCTAAGTAATCCAGAAGATTCCTGCAAGGGGTGTAGTTGAATTGTCTGCAAGGAGTGCGTTGATAGAAAAGTTCACTTAGAGAAAGATTGTGTTCTCATTTCCTCTAGAGTGCAGATAGGCACAGTGCCGTGCAAGGAGTGCGCTGACAGAAAAGTTCACTTAGAGAAAGACTTTGTTCTCATTTCCTCTAGAGTGCAGATAGGCACAGTGCCGTGGAAGGAGTGCACAGGCCAAGTGAAGTCTCAGAGTTGCGATTCTGAACGGAGTATTGAAAGACTGCTGCTGCAGGGGTGCGCAGAGTCGAAAGAATTCAAGAGTTAGACGTTTTTGAATATTTTCCGCAAGGAGTGCACGCATGAAGTTCTCAAAAGGACTTGAGAAGTGGAACGAAGCTCAGGAGGAGTAGGACTTCGAATTCATCGAAGGATAAGTGCAGGGGAGTTGCTGTTGAATGTTCGAAGGAAGCATCACAGGTTGGCGAGCAGACCATGAGCCTCGTAGACAGACACTTATTTCTTTTCATGGATTTTCACAAGGAAGAACGGACAGATGAAATCATTCGAGGAGATTTTTCGAGGGTTCCGGAGCCGTTTGATCTCTCGAAGACGCAAGGTGGCTATAGCACAGGCGTGGAGAGGATTCAAAGCTCAGGAGAGGTAGCACCATTTATCCAAGATGGTCAGGTCGGTGGATTGTTCACGAGATCGCCTATCAGGACCTCGTGAGGAAAGTGCCTAAGCAAAGGTAAGGAGAGTCGCGAGATTGCAAGGAGCGAGATATCGACTACTCCGAGGATAGGGTGTATTCACAGAAGTTGACAAGTGAACATATGGCACCACGGATCTCGAGAACTCGTAGGTGGAAGGTTTGAGAGATTGGCGTTAAAAGTCGCGAGTATGCGAAGCAGCGAAGTGGCAAGAGGATCAGGAGAATCCATCTGAACGAGACAGGTGGCGGAGATCTAAGGATCTCGTGGACTCGGGAGATCACGAGAAAAGGCTTGAGGACTAGGCCACAAAAATCGCGAAGTTGGAAGGAAATGAGGTCGCAAGTCTCAGCACCTCGGACCTCGAAATTCGACAGGGAAGTTGTTAAACTACACAAGTAGTAAAGTCGCGATGGAGTGAGGTCTCAATACCGCGGAAATCCCGAGTGAAGTGACGGGTGTGGACGGGTCAAGTCACACGTGCGTATAGGAGTCTCGGTACCTCGGGTATCGAAGGTCGAAGAACCAAAAGGTTGGTATCACGAGTAGTGAGGTCGTGAGTTATGATCCGCTAAGGAGTTAAGGAAGGGAATCGCGTGACGAAGAGAATCTGTGGGTAGGAAGATTCCCGATAGGGAATCAGGAGAACCTTTGAGTTCTTCGGGCCGAGAAGAGAGAAAGGTCCTATGTGAGCGGACGTGATCGATGAAGCGAAGTGCGCTGCTGCACCAGAGTGGTATCAGAGTGGTTATTTCTTTGTTTTCTTTAGCAGAGAAGAATATAAAAATCCACCATGCCGCCAAGAAGAGAAAGATAGTCACCTGACCCAGAAGACAGGGAGGTGAGAAGAAGAGGCAGACCGACACAAAATTCAGAAATGGAAAGGCACATACAAGATCTTCAAGCAATATTAGAAGACATGGAAGAAGCGCAAAGACGCACAGCCAATACTAGAGATCTGAGTGACTTCGAAGGTGAAGCTGAAGCTGAACAACAAGGAGAAGTTGCAGCCGAAGATGCAGCAAAGGAGCGATTGATTAAACATATCGCCCGGATGAGTTCAAAGACAAAGATGGACATTCCATATTACGAAGGAAGTCTGGATGCAGAAGAGCTTCTATATTGGATTAGAGCTCTTGATACCTACTTTAACTATGAGGATATCGAAGAGGATAAAAAGGCTAGGCATGCTGTCACAAAATTGAAGGGACATGCAGCATTGTGGTGGGACGAGCTTCAAGCTGACAGATGCTGTAAAGGAAAACAAAAGATTAAAAGTTGGGATCGAATGATTGCGAAGATGAAGGCAAAATTCATCCCAAGGGATTACCAAATCACACTGTTCAGGAGGATGCAAAACCTGAGGTAGAAACTGATGACACTGAAAGAATACACTGAGGAATTCTATCGACTGAACATCAGAGCAGGTCATCGAGAGAGCGATGATGAGAAGGTTTCCAGATACCTGAATGGTCTGAGATACGACATTGAGGATGAATTAAGAATGAAAACCATCAGTACGGTGGAGGAATCTTATCAGATGGATCTGAAAACCGAGGAGAAGCTGAGCCATAAGAAAGGTCAGCGAGGGCGAGGCAGAAGTCAGCCCAGAGGCAAGGCAGTTGCCGAGGATAAATACCAGAAGCCCAAGGAGGAATGGAAGAAACCTCAGGGTAAAGTTGAGAGAGGTGGAACCTCACAGCAAGGACAACAATATGCTGAGCAGAGAGGATAGCATAATTAATAGCGAGGAGATTATGCCGATGCAAACACTTTTTCTCGTACCAGAGGTAGGAGAAGAGGCCGAGGTGGAATCATCACATGTTTCATGTGTGGAAAGAATGGACACACGGTAGTTGATTTTCCAGATAGGAAAAAGGATGGAGGAGAAGCTCACATCGCTGAAGCGTAGAGATGTGATATTGAGAATGAAGACACAGAAAGTGGAAGGTCGTCGATGATGCATAAAGTTCTCTTAACACCTGGGAAGGAGGTGGAGGACTCAACTCAGAGGACCAGACTGTTTAGAACAGCTTGCAAAACCAAAGACTAGAAATGAAAGGTTGTTGTTGACAGTGGTAGCACAGATAATATCGTTTCGACCGAGATGGTAGAGAAGTTGGAGCTAGAGACAATTGATCACCCAAGTCCATACAAAGTCTCGTGGCTACAGAAGGGACATCACGCGAGTGTCACTAAATAGTGTTTAGTTGACTTTAAAATTGGGGGATATAATGATAAGGTCTTGTGTGATGTCATTCCCATTTATGTATGTCATTTGTTGTTGGGTAGACCATGGAAATATGACCAAAATGTGGTTCATGATGGGAGGATGAACACCTATACTTTGGAGAAGGATGGGAGGACACACAGATTGCTTCCGATAAAGGACAAAGAAATGAAGCCAGAAGTAAGCAACACAATACTTCTCATGAGTGGGAAGGAGCTTCTTAAAGAGATGGAGAAGAAAGAATATCCACAATTCTTTGTGGTCAGAAAGTCGAGAATTGTTCTGACTAGCACAAGAGTGGATGATTTACCAGACGAGATTTAGGAACTGCTCGGAGAGTTCACTGACATCATCATGGAAAAATTACCTCATTCGTTGCCACCGATGAGGAGTGTGAGTCATCACATCGATCTCATACCAGGAGCCAGTTTGTTGAATAAATCTGCGTATAGATTGACACCACAAGAAAATCAGGAGGTCAAGAAGGAGGTCGAGGAGTTGTTAGACAAAGGATTGGTCAGGGAAATCCTGAGTCCGTGTGCTATTCCGACAATGCTTAGCCCAAAGAAGGATGGAGGCTGGAGAATGTGTACCAACTCAAGGGCGATCAAAAACATTACCATCAGGTACAGGTTTCCACTGCCAAGGATGGATGATCTGATGAATTGCCTGAGTGGGGCAAATTATTTTTCAAAGATTGATTTGAAAAGAGGATATCACTAGATTCGCATGAGGGAAGGTGACGAATGGAAGACAACATTCAAGACAAACGAAGGTTCATACGAATGGCTGGTCATGTCGTTTGGGTTGATAAACATGCCAGGCACATTCATGAGATTGATGAATGAAGTCGTAAGGGAATTCATCGAGAAATTTGTAGTTGTATATCTGGATGACATACTAATCTTTAGTAAGACCAAGGATGAACACTTGAGGCATTTGGCTATTGTTATGAAGAAACTACAGCAGGAGAAGCTGTTGATTAATATGAAGAAGTCTTCATTTATGAAGACAAAGCTCATCTACTTGGGTTTTGTCATATCGACAAATGAGTTGAAAATGGATCCGAGTAAGGTGGAAGTGATCAAGAACTAGCCATCACCGAGAAATGTTTTCGAGGTGAGGATTTTTCATGGTTTAGCTAGTTTCTACCGAAAGTTTATCGAGAATTTCACTGGAATTAGCGCAGCGATGATGGACACGGTGAAGAAGTGACATAAGTCTTTTCATTGGATAGCAGAGGCTGAGAAGAGCTTCAACCTATTGAAGCGGAAGATAACGGAAAGACTAGTGTTGGTGTTGTCGGACTTCAAGAAGACATTTCAAGTGAAGTGGGATGCAATCAGATATGCCATAGGAGCGGTCTTGAGTCAGGAGGACAGGCCAGTTGCATATTTTAGTGAGAAGATGGATGAAGCAAAGATAAAATACTCCACATATGATAAAGAGTTTTATGCCATCATACAGGCGCTAAAGAAGTGGAGGCATTACTTAATCCCAAAGGAACTTGTATTTTATAGCGATAATCATGCATTGTAGTTTGTGAGTCAACAAGAGAAGTTGAATCAGAAGCATGCAAAATGGGTAGAGTATATGCAGAATTTTACGTTTGTAATTAAACACATTTCGGGAACTGCTAACAAAGTGGCTGATGCTTTGAGCAGGAAGTGTTTGTTGCTGCAGGAGTTCTGAGTCAAAATATTGGGCTTTCAAAGTCTCTGGGACATGTACGCAGGAGATGCATATTTCAGAGAAGCATATGAAGCAGTTGAGAATCCAGTTCTCAGGGATCGGAGCCCTTGTATAGATTACATGATCTAGGAGGGGTTTTTGTTCAGAGGCAATCAATTATGCATTCCAAATTGCTCCATGAGGGAGAATTTGCTAAAGGAGAAGCACAGTGGGGGATTAGCAAGACATTTTGGCCACGATAAGACATTCACAAAGCTGAGAGAATCATATTTTTGGCCAAGCATGCGAGCAAATGTCAAGAGGTTTGTTGACAGGTGTCAAATTTGTCAGCATTCGAAGGGGAGGAAATAGAATGCAGGTCTTTATCAGCCATTGTCCATACTAGAGAGGTCGTGGGAGGCAATTAGCATGGATTTTGTATTTGGTTTGCCAAAGAAACAGAGAGGTGTTGATTCCATCTTTGTGGTGGTGAACAAGTTTTCAAAGATGGCACATTTCATCCCATGCCAGAATACCAGCGATGCGACTGACATCGCGAATTTGTTTTTCAAGGAGGTCATTCGACTTCATGGATTGCCGAAAAGCATAGTTTCAGATAGAGACACTAAATTCATAGAGCATTTTTGGAGGACCTTATGGGAGAAGCTAGGAACTAACTTGGCGTTTAGTTTAGCTTACCATCCTCATACGGATGGACAGACAGAGGTGGTCAACAGAAGTCTAGGAGACTTGCTGAGAAGCTTAGTGATAGAGCACCATAGTAGCTGGGACAACATATTGCCATAGCCAGAGTTTATGTACAACGATTCAGTGAATCGAAGTAGAGGAAAGAGCCCATTTCAGATTGTGTATGGGACAAAAATGAGGGGAGTTTCTAAACTGAGGGAGTGAGAACAGACTCTGACTAACAGTGCGAGCGCAGAGGAATTCGCTGAAGCGATGAAAGAATTTCACAGCAGGGTGAAGCAGCGATTGATAGACTCAAATCAGCAGTACAAGCGCAGAGGAGATCAACATCGGAGAAAACTTCAGTTCAAAGTTGGTGATCTGTTTCTACCACACTTGAGGAAGGAAAGGTTCCCAAGGGGAACATACGACAAGCTGAAAATGAATAAAATTGGGCCATGCAGAGTCCTGAAAAAATTGGGAGAAAACGCTTACGAGATTGAATTGTCGGATGACATGAGAATATCTCTCACATTCAATGTCTCAGATTTATACCCATATAGGGCTAAGGAAGCAAAGACTGGAACTGAGCAGCCAGTGATCCAGTGGACGAAATATATGCCGGTAGTATAAAATCGACAGATGGAGTGCATACTGGACAAGAGAGTGGGTAAGAAGACTAGGAGGAAAGAGTACTATGAGTATCTGGTCAGGTGGAAGAACCACCCAGTAGAAGATGCCAGCTGGGAGACTGAAGCAGTGATACAGAAGCATGGACAGACTGTACGGGAGCTCATGGATAGGAACCCATGAAAATTTTCAAGCTGAGGAGTATGATGCAGGAGCATCGCCAACACATCAAGCAAGCTAGCACATCGAGTGGAAGACAGCTGGATAAGCGAGCACACATTTTGAAACCACTTTGGGATTGTTGCGTGATCTTAAATGATTCATTTAAGAGACGACGCACTTGTATATTGTAATGGACCTTGAGCGGATAGCTCTCGTCCTTAGGTAGATGAGGCATTTAAAATAGTTAATGCTGGTAGATAGAATAGTTAAGTCTAGATTGGATAGTTTAGAGTTCGAGAGGGAAACCGAATATAGACACCCTCATTGTGTATTGTAACATTATCGAAGCAGGAGAGAAAGAAGAGAAAGCATAGAGAATTGTATGAAGAACACCCATGTATAGATATTGAATTAATAAAAGAAAGCTTTGATTCAAATCCATGGTTATGTGTCTATTCTCTGTGTATCAATGTTATGCTCATGAATATTTTCTTCCTGTCATACATGTTCTTTTATATGCTATGTATGCGATTTCATAGTTGAATTGAAGTCTGAGAGGGTGAATGAATGAGTTTCAATTGTTTCTCTAAGTAAGCCAGAAGATTCCTGCAAGGGGTGCAGTTGAATTGTCCGCAAGGAGTGTGTTGACAGAAAAATTCACTTAGAGAAAGATTTTGTTCTCATTTCCTCTAGAGTGCAGATAGGCACAGTGCCATGCAAGGAGTGCGCAGGCCAAGTGAAGTCTCAGAGTTGCGATTCTGAGTGGAGTATTGAAGGACTGCTACTGCAGGGGTGCGCAGAGTCGAAAGACTTCAACACTTAAACGTTGTTGAATATTTTCCACAAGGAGTGCGCGCAGGAAGTTCCCAAAAGGACTTGAGAAGCGGAAGGAAGCTCAGGAAGAGTAGGCCTTCGAATTCATCGAAGGATAAGTGCAGGGGAGTTGTTGTTGAATGTTCGAAGGAAGCGTCGCAAGTTGGAGAGTAGACCACGAGTCTTGTAGAGAGACACTTCTTCCTTTTCGTGGATTTTCACAAGGAAGAACGGACGGATGAAATCATCCAAGGAGATTTTTCGAGGGTTACGGAGCTGTAGGATCTCTCGGAGACGCAAGGTGGCTACAGCGCAGGCGTGGAGAGGATTCAAAGCTTAGGAGAGGTAGCACCATTTATCCAAGACGGTCAGGTCGGTGGATTGTTCACGAGATCGCCTATCGAGACCTCGTGAGGAAAGTGCCTAAGAAAAGGTAAGGAGAGTCACGAGATTGCGAGGATCGAGATCTCGACTACTCCGAGGATAGGGTGTATTCACAGGAGTGGACAAGTGAACAGGTGGCACTCCGGATCTCATGAACTCGTAGGTGGAAGGTTTGAGAGATTGGCATTAAAAGTCGCGAGTATGCGAAGTAGCGAAGTGGCGAGAGGATGGGGAGCGTCCATATGAACGAGACAGGTGGTGGAGATCTAAGGATCTCTTGGACTCGGGAGCTCGCGAGAAAAGGCTTGAGCACTTGGCCACGGAAATCGCGAAGTCACGAGGAAACGAGGTCTGGAGTCTCGGCACCTCGGACCTCGGAAGTCCATGGGGAAGTTGTTAAACCACACAAGTAGCGAAGTCGCGAGGGAGCGAGGTCAGAATAGTGCGGAAATCCCAAGTGAAGTGACGGGTGTGGATGGGTCAAGTCACACGTGCGTATCGGAGTCTCGGTACCTCGGGTATCGAAGGTCGAAAAACCAAAAGGTTGGTATCGCGAGTAGCGAGGTCGCGAGTTACGATCCTCCAAGGAGTTAAGGAAGGGGATCACGCGACGAAGAGAATCTGTGGGTAGGAAGATTCCCGATAGGGAATCAAGAGAACCTTTGAGTTCTTCGGGCCGAGAAGAGAGGAAGGTCCTGTGTGAGGGACGAAGCGAAGTGCTCAGCTGCGCCATAGTACAAAGGGATGTTGTGTGTAGAATCCTATTTCTCATAGGGTCATCATTGCGAGATATAGTATGTATGGAACAACCAAAAGGTATGACTCAAGATCAGAAAAGTAAATTTGTTTGCATGCTAGATAATTCATTGTATGGCCTAATGGTACCCAGGAAAATATACAAGAGGTTTGAATCCTTCACAATGAGTGAGAATTTTTCAAAGGGTAGTTCTTTGATGATGATATACTTGATGCAAGCCTAAGCATTTATAAAATGAGTAAGAAAATGACTCAAGTGGACATGACAATTTAGATGAGGGATCAATGAAAAGAAAAACAAATTATGGGCATGAAAGTACACATAGATATTAATGGTAAGTTGTGGTTGGAGTTCAATATGAACATTGTAAAACCAGTTTTTATCCCTCTTTCTTTCGATTATAAGTTTTCTTCAAACATAGGGTTTGTCTATAAAGAAGAAAAGATTATGTCTCGTGTAAGTTCAGTAGGAGGTCTCTTGTATGTGATGAAATGGTTATGACCAGATGTTTCACATGTTAATGATGTTGTTAGATATTCAACTAAATGGGTGCTTAGGTGTTTGAGAAGCACAAATGTCACCTATAATGGTTACACTTAGATGGTCTGTGATAATTGTAATGTATATTTTACAGGTGTCTTGGATAGAAGAGATCTATCACTAAATATGTCTCACAACAAAGTTGTGGAAAACATGTTGAAGGTGGAGTGATCCCTCAAGAAATCCAAACTTGTGCAAGTCACACAAGCAAGATCATGAAACCATTTTTATTAGAGAAGTTGCAGTGGTGTTTGGCTTCTCTTGGCTTGCAGAAAAGGTGAAGAACAAAAGGAAGAAGCAAAGTATGAGGTTAGTTGTTGTCAAGGTGGAGATTGTTAGGATTTTGTGACAAGTAATTCCTCCAAAGATGGATTTGGATCCTATTATTCTGGGTTGGTTACAACCAGATAGACCAAGTTAGAATATGGATAGGGATTGCATTTAATAATGAGATTCTTGTAAATGTATATAAATACATGTAAACGGGTAGAGCCAAAATGATAGAGATGGACTAACCTGCAAATCTGTTCTAAATAAGACAACCGATGTCTATGTTTGGATGAACCACATGAAATCCCTTTATTTACCTTTATTTATATATGTGTGAGATTGTTAATTATCATATGTGAATTGTGTTTTCCCCACTATCAATTCTAACACACACATATTCTTAGTTTTGTGATTCAAAGATCATGTTAGTCCGTATTGAGAACAAATGAATTTCGATTTTCTGGATTAAGGGTGGGAGGAATGGAGATCTTCAAATTGTTATTGCCTCCATATATTCAATTGAGAATTTGTTGCGAATTTATACAGGTCCCAATTTCTATATATTTGAAATATTTTTAGTAGGAATATCGAAAGAGAAAACAAAGTTATGAGTTGGGTATAGGAAATAAGATTTTAATTGAATTATCGATACATTGTTTTCTGTTAATATGCAAATAGATAGGGTTTTTCTTTACGATCTAAATGGTTGATATATCACTTTTGTTTATATATGAATTCGCAACTATATTTTTAATTTTATAGAAGTCAAAATACAAAGAGACATACATATATACCGATAGTTATCAGATTTTTTTAAGTACCGAATCGATGCATGGAATTTAATATAAACAATACGTAAAATGAAGGAAAACGATTTTAGATAGAAAACGTAGAGGGTCCTCATTAAAATCATACTCTAGATTTAAGTTTGCGTTAAATTTTGTAAAAGTAATTGCCAGAGAGAAAAACAAGATCTCTTTATTTCACTGTTAACAGTCCAAAAGGATAAACAAGACTCATAAAGTTCTATTGAACTTAAAAATACTTATACATCTATATA
>ML824038.1:45737-72592 GCA_009831015.1 Picea engelmannii | reverse complement strand
GAGGATCTTCTGCATTAGTTTAAGAGATCTCTTGGCATTGTATTGGCTATTTATAATAAGGAAGTTTTGTTGGGTTTTCTTCCCCTAGAGGGTTTCCCAGGATAAATGCTATGTCTCTTGTGATTGTGTATTTCTCAGTGATCTTGTATTATGCTATTGTTATCTAATGAAATGCAAAGAACTATAATAATGGCTTAAACATTAACATATATATGCAAGAAGATGCAAGGCTATACTAGCATGAATGCATGATGTAAAGATATATACAAATGCAATGCAGGATGCAAATGCCCTACCTAACCTAATGCTACATGGCAGTTAAAGAGCTAGGTATAATCATATAATAAATCCATCCCAGCATTGTATCAAAATGCCTACCCTTGTGCTTAACAATAAACCAAAAGAAAGACAAGTCAAGCACCAAAAGCTCATGTTTCGAAACAAACACTATATCGTAACCAATCATGAAATCCAACTCATGGAGGCGAGCAGGAGGGACAAAGTCATGCAAGGAGGCATCATCACAATCTTGCCCTATCCATCCTAGGACAAATTTGAAAGAAGCAGACAAAGGCTGATCCTCATCTTCAACTACAAAGCTATCACTCGAGGGACGAGGAGGAACCTAAAGAACACTCTAAGGTTGCCCATAAAAGAAGAGAGCAACAGATAAGGGATCAATTGTAATATCCATTGCCTTATTGCTAATTTAATTTTCTGTTTTGCTGATTTGTTTGGGTGATTTTCTGGTTCAAAACTTTCGTCAAACACTTTGCTAACACACCTAACTACCAAAGTAATATTCCCCTTTACTTGTTGGCTGAAGCATTTATGATTTGTTGATGTAATTTTCAGATTTAATAACCCCTCTTATGGCTGAAATAAATATGGGCTTACTGCTGTAATAATTTAGGGGATATGTGGTTCAGAAATTTTGTCAAACAGTTTGCTAACTCCCTCAAAAACCATTGTTAAAGTTCCCCTTTTTACTGTTGGTTGGTACAGCACCTTTGTCAAACACTTGGGCTGCCAAAATAGTCTTTTATGGCTACCGGTTTGACCCCTTTTGCCACACAACTTGTTGTTGGTATGTTTAGTAGTTTATTGTTGATTGGTGACTTTTGTCAAACACCTTAATGTTGTTGTTTTTATGCTTTGTTTGATTCAGGGGTTTTGACAAACAGTTTGCTAGCAAATAGTATTTAGGACTTTTAACAAACAGTTTGCATACATTCCACAAACATATGAAATAAGGCAAGAGAAGGAGGATTTTATTTATTCATTCAATGCCAAACCAAGTACAAAATGCCAAGAAATGATGGCACCTTACCCAACAGGGGTGCTCCTTATATAAGATATAGATGGTACCAAGATAGAATATAGATCCAATGATAAGTGCACCCTCAAGATGTTGGCTGTAGCTCCACAATATATAAGCACCTCCTCCAAAATAGCTCTGCAATGCCAACGCACCCCACACAAAATGTAAATGCTGCCAAACAACAAAGGTGCCTTCCCCAATATAATAGAGACCACCTAATGATGGCACCCCTCCTCCAAATGAATGTAGATGCAAAGCAAGTGCGCCCCTCTAATGCCAAACGATTACCAAGTGCACCCTCTCCAATAGAATGCCACAAGTGCCAAAGTGAGCCCCTCTCCAAGAAATACCAATCTAATGCCAATAATGCGCCCTAAGCAGTACCAATAGTGTGTCCACCTCAAGAAGAGTACCAAGTGGTGCCAAGTGATGCGCCCTCTCTAAGAAGCTATGGCTCCCCAAACCCCAACTGAAGCCAACAAAACAATCTTTGTAACAATAGATCCAAATGGAAGACCTGGATGATCTCCCCACCAATGGCTAGGGTGGAATCTCTCACCACCGAAAACGGATTAGTTAGGGTGGATAGTCTCACCATCGAAACCAATCAAACAAGGGTTTCCTCTAAACCCCAAAGGCTCTAAGAGCTCTCCAAACCAATAGGTAAAATGATCAATCATACATTATGAGAGAATGAGCTCTCATTGTACATTTATACCCCCTTTTCATTTTTCCCCTCAAGGGACTTTTTAATTTATCTTTAATATTTCTTATAAAATCACTTTATTAATTTATTACGGCTTTATACTCCAAAAAGTAATTTATTTGACTTTAAAACATTTTTGGGCACTGGAAGTCACTTTTTTATCATCTCAACATTTAGAGTTTTTCCTCTCGGTTCCAACGATCTATTACACGAATGTGTCCCTCTTAGATAATTTATTAAAATGACAACCTTAGTGAAATCCATTAAATAATGTTCAATAATACTCCCAAATTACAGGGACGGTCAAAATGCAACGGAACCAAAAGTTGACTGCACAGGAATGATCTCGATGATGAAAGATGATAAGCAGACCTCTGAAAGCATCATATAACTCCTCTAAACCACCTAAGCTCACTGTTAACCTCAAATTACCCCTATGGTGAGTCTGACATAAACCCATAAGGTCATCTCCAACTGTAGAGCAAGGGAACCCGAAAATGGGGACATTACATCAACCCAAGCCTAGAGAAAATATTTTTCTCCCAACCCAAGGCTTGTTGGTCTTGTGTGTGAAACTGAAAACCCCTACAACAAACCATAGGTCGAAAACAACTTTTCCCCATAAGCAAATGACTATCAGGAGGAAAACTCTCAACCGTATCTATAACGGAGTAGAAAGGTGAAAAAGGAGAAGGCTTGTAACTTTCTTCATGAAAATCTTGTTTTAGGCAAATCATGGCCTCATCTTAATCAAAGTTAGAGAACAAAGGTGATTGAAAATCTTCTTCAAAGAATAAATCCAAGCGCTCAAAAGAATGTGTCCAACCTTCTAGGACATGATCGGAAATCGTCATGAGAATTTTGCAATAAGTCATCCCTAGGTGGTTGGAACAAATCTGTAATCATGTCAACTTCATGTTGCCAGACATCTAAATCAGTAGCAATGGCATATGGTTGTTTTGAAGACAACAGTTCCACATTCTTTATTTGAAGACGACCTTCAATGTCATAAATGGGATCTTCGTTAAGACCAGAACAAATCACATCCCATTTACATCTCCCAACATGTATAAAATCATCAATATTGTCAATCACATCATCACCTTTATTATAGATTCATAGAATGAAGGGTCTAATGCATCCAAGGGTTCCTCTAGCACTTCTTCACTTCCCAAATCATGAAATGAGGCAACATCAAAAACTTGGAAAGGAGTATGACTTACCATGTTCTCTTCTTCATGTGCAGGAAGAATGGAAGCTTGGATGACTTCTTCCTCATTAGATAGAGGAGAAAATACAGACGCTTCATCTTCATGAGGAGCTTCTTCAAGGATTAAATCTTCAACATGGTGTGTTTTGTCAAAGTGCTCTTCTTCATCATATTCAGAAGGAAACTCATGTTCTACTTCGTGTATTTATTGATCTTCCTCATGATTCACCCCTTACTGTTCTCATTTTCTAATCAAATCTTCGTTGTCTTGAATGGAATCATGAGATGATTCTTGCTCCTCTTCGAGGGGTTGGTAACCCTCTTCATAATTCTCTTCCTTAGGTTCTTTCCTTGGAGATGCGTGATCTTCAAAACTCTCATCCAAGGCATGCTCAAGATATGGAGGTTCTTCATCAATAAATTCTTCATCATTGGCTTGATCATTTGAACGGAAAACTTCGTCAAGATTTGTATCTTCTTCTGAATCATTCCATTCTTCTCCATCTACGTTATACTCCAATATCTTGGATAAAACCCAAGGTTGATCATATTTTCTCGTATGCTATCACATAGTGTCTTTACCTGGAAATATGTTTTAACGAGTTCTTGCTCTATTGAATCTTCAAGACATTGCTCATACCTCTCCAATATGAGGTCGTGCTCCTCTCGTCTTTGTGCAAAAAGACCAACCAACAAACGTACATCTTTGCAGTGATCAACCAATTCCTTGCAAAACTTCTTATATTCTCTGACGCTTTCCTTCAAATTTTGGGAGAAGTCTTCATATTGTTATGGTTCTTCACATATTTCTTCATCTTCCTCAACAAGCAGAGCAACTATCAATGTATTGTCTTCATCATGAGGATGAATACTCCTAATAGAGTCTTCTTCTTGAGCATGGTGTGCTTCCCTAAGATCTTCTACAAGATGGTCAGGGAAGAAACCTTATTCTTCAAGGGCTGTTGCGAGTTCTTGAAGAGTGCCCGCATATGTCTAAGATTATGGGTTTTCATACTCAAGAAATCTTCCTAATGAGATCTATGAGAGAAAATATGACTTTTAGTTTGCAACAACCTTTGATCCAATCTTGTAATTCAAACAGTAGGAAACATATAAACCGTATTATTTGTATATCCTCATGTTCCCCCATTCCCTGTATGTACTCTAAGAACTTTACAACATGCGTAATAACAAATCTTTGAATTTTGGAAAGTACTCTGACCATCCTTCCTAAAACTTGTTTGGGTATCTAGGGATGTTTTCAAAATCAATAGAAGGAAATACTTCATGAAAAGGAAAGGACTCCATAATCCCATTACTTAGGAAAATGCAATCTTACAAAATTGGGGATAGAATGACACCTCAAAATTAATCAGTGGAGTCGCTAGATGATCTCCTTTGGATCATCACGGGTAAGTGAGGGATTCTACCCTCAGTGGAGTCGCTAGGTAAACTTTTGAGATAAGGAATTCGCCTACTAATTTAGGATTGTTTGTTTGTTGTTGTTATAAACTTGTTACATGTTGAAGTTTCTCGTCTTTTATTCAAGTTTTATCACAGCCATAGAATTTTCTTTGCTAGCTAGTGTTTAATGGCCTTTAGTTGACCCTCTGATTGTGGTAGACATCTTTTATCACCTCAGAAACACTCCTCACACACGCACACACTCAACTCACCTTGACCTCACTCTAAACTTGCTTAGTAAGTCATACAATCAAGTAACCAAGATAGGGGACCACAGACTTGCCTCTAGCTTGCTATAGGATCCCTTGAGGTTGATGGGGAAGCCTCCCTTGTGTTGGATCCCTATCCATCACTAAAATGAGGGAAGAACTTGCCTAGGTGACAGTGGCAATTACTTCCATCTGCTACCTGGTTTAACATCTTGTGAAGGCTTTGCACAAATACTAGATTTTGTGATAACACAGCCTTCATAAGCTTTTCCACCACTACCATGATGGAATCATGTTGCATTGTTATTCTGGGCAATTTGGTAATGAAATCTATGGTAACAATCTCTCATTTCCACTCCATAATGGGCAATGGTTGTCGCAATCCCATTGGATGTCTATGTTCGGCCTTTACCTTCTGACATTCCATGCATCTAGCAATAAAATCAGCGACATCTTTCTTCATTCCTGGCCAATAATATTGAGCTCTTACAGCTGCAATTGTTTTTTGATATCCTGGATGTCCAGCATATGGTGCGTTGCACATCTCTTTTAAAACTAAATTTCTCGATTCTTGAGAATTAGAAACATAAACTTTGTTCCTGTACAAGAGAATTGCATCATCTTCTAGCCTGTAATCTTTAAATTTATGTTGTACATTACTCTAATGAAAATTTTCTTTAACTTGTACATAATGTTGATCTGTTGTCTCTGTTATAGCACAAATTGTAGGTTGGAAAAAGCCTGACCCAACCACAAAAGCAAGTGCTACAACTTGGGAATCCTACACCCAATGTCACCTCAATGTAGGTCCCGCACTTCAAGGGTGAGTAGGTCACTCTAGGGAGGCGATCCTGGTGACCCTAGGGGGAATGAGATGGGGATGGATAGAGATGGAAGTGGAGCCCCTAGAGTTCAAATCTAAATGGAGTGAAATGTGAAAAAATATGCCTTGTAAGTCAAGTGATTGATTCCCCAAAGGTGTAGTACTTCTCCGGATGATTGTACCTGCCCGAGACACAAGAAAATCCAACTTGAAATGATATATGTTAGTATGGATCAGCAAGTTAAGCTTGTTGTCCCTAATTTGCAGCAGTAGATGACAGTTTATATCAGCAAATAAAACATCCAAATCAGCATACAAATATCTAAACTAGTTAAGCAAATCAGGATTTAGATTAGCAATAAATATGGGCTGAAAAATGGCACTTAAGAGGCAAGAGAAGATGGTTGTTGTAAACATGTATTTTCTGCAGAAAATTGCAGCCTTATGTCTGTAGCTTTCAATAACTTATATCAGCAAGTTACAACATCAAAAGATGCCAACAATTAGACCAAAAGATGCACCGTAGTTATTAGAGTTAGTGAACAAAATTTAGGAGCTAGTATAGGGTTAGTTTAGGAGTTATGGTTAGTAGTTTATCTAGGTTAGATCAGCCCTAATGGTTGTAGGTTAAAGTTTGTAACAGCAATTTTAGTGGGAGAGAGGGGACACCCTAGTAGGGGAAGAGTCCTCTCAATGTGGCAAACAAACTCCAAGCAAGAGATCTTTCAAAAGACAAAAATTCACGTTTCCCAAGGCAATGATTTTATATCTCCAATGCAAAAAATAGATGACTAGTGTCTTTACTATTGGGTTAATGGAATCAAATAAATGAACTAGAGATGCTACTTCCTTGGGGTGTAAATCCTCTTACTTCATGTTATCCACCAAGTTGCACTAGGATGGACTTGCAGATGAGCCGCCAAAGATTGAACAATGACTTGTTCAATATTCAAAGTTCAGAAGTCTAGCAAGCCAATATGGCCCTTTATCAACTTTTTACCACATTTCCATAACCTGTGGGAAATTGTAATAAGAGGTGTTGCATGATGAAATTTGTAAAAGGTTTAGCCACCTAAGACTTAGACATGAGTTGTTACTTTGGAGTGTTTTTTTTACTTGTTAATTATATTCTGTTGTCCAAGCAATTTATAATTTCCGAGTTTTTTCACTCAATTTCTCGAAAGCTGGAGTATATACTCATGACTAGGCCTTGGCATGGTCATCTAAACCTAGTGTCTAATCTATATTACCATGCTAAACATCCTCTTAAATTTTTATGGAAATGTGCTAAGTCCCCCTTAGGTTTTTTAATTTTTTCAGTTAATAAAAAAATTTCATAAAATGGAATTTTTTAATTGTAATTTAAAATTGTATTAAAAAAGTGGTACTATGAGGCATCATATTCCTAGGGGGTGCTCATTTTTTAACCTAGAGCACCCACTTTTGTGAGTAAAATTAGTGATTTTAATCACTAAAAAGTTAATTTTACTCACAAAACCCAAAAAAGACATAAAAAATCAAGATTGCTAAAATTTAGCAAACTTGTCGGAAACATGTTTTGGGTCAACTAGAGTCTCAAAAGTGATGTGGCACATGAGGGGCAAGCCTATTGGTTGAAAGGATAAGTGAGATGGCAAACCCATTTGATTAAAGCACATGCCAAAAGAGAGAGGTGTGCCCCTCTTGCTAGGTGGCGCATTGCTAGAGTGGGCTGCCAACCTCTTGAGAGGCGGTGCCCCTCTATCCTTCTCATTTCTCACAAGTGGCGAGTTGAGGAGTGTGGGGAGAGATGGCGACCATCTCCCTCACACTTGGCTACTTCAATCTAACACATGGTGCACCCTCTTCTCCACTTGGTGCGCCGCGTCCCACCCTCTTGGCTCTCTTGATGCATGCTATAACTAAGAGCATTCTCTCCTTTAGCAAGCTACTTGGAGCTTGGGAAGAATAGCTTGTTGTATATCTCTAACATTGTAATTCTCTTTGCTTATTGGAATAAAAGAAGACTTTGGAGGTCAAATTGGTGCATTGTCCAAGTGTGTGGATGTTTATGTGTATGAGGTGATATCATTTTATTTTGCTTGTCATTCTATTGTGGTTAATTTGGCCTTATAGGAGTACTATTACTCACTAGAATAGGATTACTAAGATGATTTGATTAGTAGTCTTATTATTCATTTATTTAAGAGGTTTTATATGCAATATCTTTGATTTAACATATTGTATGTTGAGATCTCTTTTGTAGGTGATACCATCTTCTAACCTTTTGTTGGCAAGTGATTGAAATAATAAATACCTCAACTTGGAGAAGTGGAAGATCTAGCTTGACTCTTCCTCTCTTCTATGTCTTTGAAAAAGATCCCTCCTCAATTCACCAAGAAGGACTCCATTGCCCAAGACATTCCAAGCACAAGCTTGTTCTCTTCTCCTTCTCTTAAATTCAAATATTCTTGGTTACTTTTATACATTATATGCAAGCAAGTTTGGATCTCATTTCAAAGTTAAAATATTTAGTTCCTTTCATGCATGCAAATGATAGCATAGATCTGATTTTACTTCTAAATTTCTATCTTAAAGATCTAGATCTAGCATAGGAAAAGAATCCCTTTATGTAAGTAATTTTTTGAAATTTTTAGAGGGATAAAAGCAAGTCTTTTCCAAGGGTTTATATTGTTTAAATCTAGCATTAGAGTGCTTTAAACTTGCTGTTTTATAACAGCCACAAAAGGCCCTAAGGAAACTAGCTTTTTAGCTTGATTTTCTTAGCTCCATTTGCATAATTTTGTAGTTTTTTACATAGAAATATTTTGGGTTTTTCTACTAATAACCAAATACACTCTTAAAGTGTTTTTGGCCATTGTTTGGTCTCTTTTGTTTGTTGTTTTGTGCAGGTTATTGAATAATCAAGGGGAAATTCTGCCAAATTTTGGTGGATTTTGAGCATTTGGGACTTCCAGGACCACCATATACCTTCCTAAGACATTTGTACATTGTAAAAAACCTTGATCCATCATTATAAGGATCCATATATCTATTCAAAGAGATCAAAGTCTCCTCAAGAGACTATTGTAACCAAGTTAATAAAATAAGTGAGCCAAGGGAGGCCTCACTTTGTGTTTCCCCCTAGGGGGGGTGGTAATTGTCGACCTATCATGTCCATGAATATCTAGTGGTATGACATTACCATCATCTGGTCACCAAGCCAAGGTAATGGCTCTCAATTGCATGGTTGAGAGAAAGGGGGTCTCATCACGAGCCAGTCTTCTCATTTCCACTAGGTGTTTGTGGGTGACAGTGCCATTATTTGGACACCACGCCAGGGCAGTGACCTTCAACCTTTCCTTAAAATTATGAAAGAATGAAAGAATGGCAAATAATGGGCTTGGAAAAAGTACATTGCAGACGAAGGTGCCACACACCCTCTACAAAGGCACACATGAATGAGACACTACGACCCCGTGTATGTCATGAGCCCTATGCCCATTGATTCTTCACCCTAACCACTTCACCCACTATACATGGCTTAGAGAGGGATTTCTTAGAAACTCTCCTTGACCTAGGGAAAAATCTACCCAATAGGACACCTCGTCAACCCTCCCATATTCAAGCTTGACAAGTCGCATAATGTCTTTGAGCAATTAATTGTTTGATATAGTGATCTTTGATGCACATGCTTAGGTGGCTCATTTATTGATTGGATTCACTTATCATGATGTTATGACTTGAGTCCTTGGAGGGCGTGCTTATTTGTCTTTGCGGGACGTAGTTGGTGAACAGTTTTGGAAGAACAAGCCTAGCTTGGGCTTCCATGGGGCTTGAATCCCACAGGTGGATGCCAAGGGCCTAAAATATCCCTGATCCCACAGATCAAGATATTTGCTACTGATTCAATGTTTTGTCTTGTAGATCTGATACACTGGGGGTTTCTAGATGCGTTTCAGTTGTGTGTTTGAGATCTTTATGGTTATTGCATGTGCATGTTCGTTATTTCAGGTGCATGTTGGTTATTTCAAGTGCATGTTGGTTATTGCATGTGCATGTTGCGTATTTATGGTTTAAACAGTATATAAAGGATGCATGCGGAAGTAAAGAACATCAACTGCCCAATAACATATATTATGCGACTCAAGCATGGAAATACAATAACACACTGGAAATATAGAGTATAATCGTCAACTAGATCTCATGGATCGTTACTGGAATACAATCAAATAGCATAAAAATACTCGTGATCAGAAGATGAATGCAGATGTGATGCATGCACGGATAGATCGGCAGAAATATGCGACTCCGGAGAAATACGGTAACCGCTACCAACTGGAAAACTCGTCCGGAAGGATAGACCGTCGGAATGCGCCAGAAACTACTCCAATAGAAGCGCCCTGGCCTCTAGACTGGAATGGATGAGTATCGGATATCAGATCCGGCCTCTGAGGTACTGGATCTGGACCCTTGGGGGGTTTGCGCACCTCCTGGGACACTGGATGCGCCCCAAATGATTCCTCCGACGGAATCAACTGTTATAGAGCTCAAAACAATCGTCTCGCCAAATGCAGAACTGGGTCGGAAGGGTTTCCCCGGATATGTCTTGATGCTCCGTCTGCAACCCCAAATGTACTGCCGGAAGAGATGCGCCCTAAATGGTTGGATGATGCGCTCTACAAGATTCCACCATCATAATCTAATGATAAATGGCTCAATAGAATCGCCCTAGTTGGATCTCCACTGGGTCGGAAGGAAACTACAATCTGAGCTCAGACCTCGTGCAACTCCACAAACCCTCACTCTGACTTGCAGCCCTCACTGGCTGAGCTACGCACACTGTACTAGATACTTCTGAAGAGCTCAGTGAAATACATGGATGGTATCTTCTATGGGCTAGGGTGTGTCTCTCAACACCGAAACCGATCAATGGTGGTGGTTTCCTCCAAAAATCCACAAAACAGCAAGGTCGACTCTCTTCCTCCTCTGGGAACTCTCAACTTCAAATCATAACAATGCATAATGAGGAATTAAGTCAAATTCCCCATTCCCAATCTAATTCACCATTGACCTCACTTAAGCTAGGCGCTTTTCCTCTTAAGGTGAATAATTAATTAATTAAGTTCCCCTTTAGCACCTTTTCATTCTAATTCTTCGTTGACTTAGGATTAAGTGACTTTTCCTAAGTATTTTGGCTTAATTCATCGTTTAGCCATCAATTCTTCCTTATTTCCCCATCTTGTTCCCTGTTTGTGCCTGACTATAGTCTACGGGAACACATAGACTACTAAGTCACTCCCTGCTGGCCTACTCTTGGGAACGGGACATCACAGGGCCCGCATGCCAAATGAGAAAGATCAAACTTGGAAGGCCTTAAAGATGACTTGGACGATGTAGCCTAGCCCCCACATGCCAAACGTTTTGCCTAGGAGAGGCAAAACGTAACATTTAGAGGCATGACGTCACCTAGAGGGGTTAGGGCTTGGTGGTGAGGTAACATGCATTAGCACTTGGACGTTTTGAGAGAAATCACCTTTGACCATGAAGGAATCAACTTGGATACTTGACATGTGGCTTTGGCAAGGCTAGCCACCCTCCTCCTACACCAACAACTTTCTCCAAATGCCAAAACATCCCCTAAAGGAGTGACGTCCTTCTAAATTAGGGTTTTTTATGTGCAAAAGTAAATTTTAAATGAATTACTTTGTAAAGGGGGCAAGATTAGGGTTGTTGACCCCTAGTCTCGTGGTTACCCCCAAATATGTGGACAAGTCACCTTGGTGACATTTTGTATAAATAAGAGATCATAAGATCTCATTTTAACATAACTCTCCCTCTTGTGAAAGATACTTGGACAGAAATTTTCGCTCTCTTTGGTTAGTTCTCTCTCTTGTGCACTTGTTTATGGCTATTTCTTGGATTATTGGTCGATGGAAGTGATGTGCTAGCCTTGGAAGGCTTCTCTCTTGCTATTGTGGTGGATTATCTTAGCATTTTTCCTTCAAATTGGTATGGTTTTTACTTTCATGCTATCATTTGTTTCAATTCACACTTATTGTGCTAGGAGCTAGGTGGGAAGTGTTGACCACCTATTCAACTAGGGGGGCAACTCCATGTACCATGAAGATATGCACCATCAGGTGCTACCAAGTCAGAGACTTTCTAGTTCTACAAGGCAGTTTTGGCCTTCAGCGCTTCTTTTTGTAATGGAATTTTCGCTCCCCTGCGTGGGATAATAATGTAATGGGTCTGCATGAATCATAGTTAGGTCAGTTGCCTCAGGACTTCATCACTAGAGGAGTCCCTTTCACTGAGTGTTTTTTTTTTCCTCAGGTTATTAATTTGGCCTAACTAGCCTTATTAATTTCCCTTGAGTTTTTCACTCCCACAAATAATTCCTCCAAAGTGGTGAAATGCGTTCTAATGGTCTAGCCCTCTGGTAGCTAGTGTCTAGGAATGTTGTAAATTACCATGTTAGACATATTCTAAAGTTTTGCCTAGGCTTATTTCTGAATTTGAGTTGACAGTATTGATCCAGGGACATCTGCCTCTAAATCATCATATCCAAATCATTGTACTCCCTGGTACACCGTGCCATCTGCTCAACAAAGTCATCCACCTGTTCATGTTGTGCCTATTCATCTGTGAACGTGGGTAAGTATGGTCTAGGGGTAGCCCTGCTACCCATCTGTCCATGTGGAGTGCTCCATCCATGGCTTCCATCGGACTGATGATAGGGAACATGTTCTGGATTAT
The DNA here is from genome assembly GCA_009831015.1 of Picea engelmannii. Lineage (NCBI taxonomy): Eukaryota > Viridiplantae > Streptophyta > Pinopsida > Pinales > Pinaceae > Picea > Picea engelmannii. Next base: position 60,121 of record ML824038.1, on the reverse strand, counting down.
ACCTGTTTCCACCGTGTGATCCACCAGTCTCCCTGTTTTCATACATCTCTGGACCTTTCCCCTTGTGAGTCATCTGCATCAACAGCTGGGCTATCCTTGACTGGTTCTCATCCACCTTCCTCAGGTTCTCATCTACCTTCTTCAAGGTCTCAGTGATTTCGGCTTGTCCTCTGCGGTTTGCATCATAGCTCTCCTGCAAGTGGATGACCAGTTTACTTTCTGTTTGGTTTATGGATTTATTGAACTCTTGTGCTAACAAAGCCAAGCCCTGGGGCTCACAGTCATCACCCGAACCCTCCATCTCGGCCTCTGTTTCACTTGCTTGTTTCTTCTTTCGGCCCATATAGATACCATTGTACCTCTACATGCGCTAATCCTCACAAGATGGGAGGATCAGAGCTCTGATACCACTGTAATGTTCCCAAGCCAATTTTTTTCGCTTAGGAACACTAACTTACTTCTGACTTAACTGTTTTATTGTTGTGTATGCAGGGTGGCCATTGATATTTCAGCCTTAGGGTTTATTTCAGTTATTCAGTCACAGTTTATTCAAGATACACTCAATACATAAAGATCTCAACAATACACAAGATATGGAACCACAAACAAGATCTGATCTTTTATTATAAGAAAGCAAGCACCCGATACAATATAGAAGCAGATCTAGAATAGCTTCAGATGGCTTCAAGACAATGATATGAGCTGCTACAAAATGCTCCCGGAAACACAAGATAAGCCTCTCAAAGGCTAAAGGCAAGATGAACGATCCAATACAAAATCTAGGGTTTGGCCTAACCCTCAAGCTGCTGGTACGTCCTGCTGAAGAATGTGAAGACCAAGGGTTCGACCCTCCTGAAGAAGAAGACTTCCAAATGCTACCAAGTTCCACCAAGAGATAGATCAGGGCAAGGGTAACCCTCTCTTGAAGTATGAAGCCCAAACACTAAATCCTCCTCCTCCAACTGCTGAAACCCTAAACTGGTACGACCCTCCTGAAACCATGAATATGACCAACAATTTGGCCTAGATGAATGAGGCCTCCAAACCTCCTGAAACTCTCTAGGATGATAGATCGAGCAGTCACAAACCCCTAGGAGAAGTTTCAAGATCAGATTTGAGGTAGAGCCTCTTAGATCTAAGAATCATTGAATCACCAAGACGTCCTCTTTCCTCCAAAACCGTCCCAACCTGCAAATAATAATTTGGACGTAGTAACTCCTCAAGAAAGCCTCCAAACTGATGAGCAAGGTCCTACAAGCAAAACCCTAATGTTGAAATCTCCTAAAGCTCTCTCAATAAGTTGGATCGAATTGTTCCTCAATCAATGGTGCGCCCCTACTGGAAAACCCTAACTGGTACGGCCCTGCTGTCCTCCTGAATAGATGATGAATGTAGAATGGTGTGGGTGGAGTGTTTCATCCCCGAGACCAAGCTTGGAACAAGGTGAGTGGAATCTTTCACCACTGAGTTGTTCTCTAGGGTTTGTAATCTCAAAACCCTCAAAATTGTATGCTCAAGAGCATCAACAAGCAAAATACCAAATATCCAAGATGAATGAATGGTGCGCCCTAGCCTTTCCTTTATACTTCTTTTATGTTCTCCGGTTGAGTTAGTTTAACCCCTAGGTTTAACCCTAACTCAACCTCCAACGCTCTAATTCTTCATTAAGTTACCTTTTTCTTCTTTTTCCCTTTTTGCCTAAGTCAACTACAAAATATAACATTAGTTTGGTTGACTTTTCCCCACGCTGTGTGAGACTATGGTCTAGTGGGGATGCCTAGACCATTAAGTCTTCCCAAACCTCTTCATCAAGAGGTGGGGGACATTACATCATCTTGTTTACATTTCCCAGCTATCTTTATTTTGGGCATTTTACATTCAAGCACACTTTTCTTTTGCAATTTACTTTCCAAGTACCTTACTTTCTTGCAAGTCATCTTTCTTTTCAAGTACATTTGCTTAAATGGTTTAAATCTCTAAAGTACTTTATTTTCATCTCTTGCAACCTTGTATGATCGTATGGTTTGTGGCAAACACTTAAGTTCTCTTGCAATTTAATTTTGATACTTTACTTTCCTTGCATTATCTTTCAAGTACTTTGTTTATCTTGCAAGCACTCCTTACACAACACTACACTTGGAAATCACCTTAACTTAATCTAAACTAACTCAATTTACCTTAGTTTCCTAGGATCTAAAATCAGCTAGCTTAATAGGTCACCTTTTACTGTCCCAACTTTTCCAACGAAAAGGGAATTTAAGGAAGAAACGGGAGGTGCTAGATCGGGGACGATCTCACGGTGCTTGGCGTCCTTCCTGTGGAGTACTTATATTCATGGGTTGACCTGTGGAGCTAGGGTGTGGCCTTGTTTGCTTCACTTATTGAGCACCCAGCAACTCTTTTGCTACAAGCGGGGAGAGTTCTTGGGTTGTCACTTAGTCTAGGATACACTCCTAACTTAATAACTTAATAATCATAAAATCAATACACTCAACCTTGGGCAATCTTTTGGGTACATATTATGTGGTTCATGCTTTAGTATACTCTTGCAAGTACTTAAAATTTTCACCTTTATGCAATTTACTTCAAGCATTTGTGGATTGAACTAAGTGGTTTAAAAGTTGCACTCTAGCCCTTGGAGGCATTCTTTCATGCTTTACTTTTGACTTTTAGTTTAATCTTTGATGTGATTGGTCTCCTTCATTGAAGTTGTGCATCCCTTGGAAGCTTCTTCATTGTTGGAGCTTGTGGTTGCGTATGCCATTGAAGACTTCCCCTTGAGTTGTGCATCCCTTGGAGGCACTCTTGTTTGGGTTAGTTGGCTTGTGTGTTGTGGTTGTGTTTCCTTTGAGTATATCTCCTTTACCTGCACATCAAGTCTTTTCACAAGTTAGTTACTTGGTTAGTTGTCTTGCTTGTATCATTTATATATCTTGTATCTTCATTGTTGTATCACTTAATTGTAATTTTATGGATAGTTAGTTCTTGTATTCTTTTGTATCTAGTCTAGTCTAATCTTGTAATCTTGTATTTAGCATTCTTTTGTAATTATTGTTGTAAACTTTGTAAAAACGAAACTCCCTTAAACTTAGTTGACCCCTTGCCCAATCTTAGGCACTAGGCTTAGAAGACTTAGGGAAAGGACTTCTTTTGCATTGAAAGACTTGCACTTTGCATTGTTTCTTTTGCATATAGGCTAGATTCCCCCAAACCTTAATCAACTAAAATCAACTCCTAGAATTTAACTTTTAGCTTCATCTAGTAACTAGGGTCTACCCCCCTTGGCTTCCCTAGGAGTAAGCCTAGACGGAAGAGGTTCAAGTCGAGGTGACAGTGGACTTTGAACCTAGGCATTGTGCCTCCAAGGACACACTAATTGAGTTGGACTTAGCTCACGTTTGCAAGTGTGTATAAGGACAGCAACAGGAAGCATAAGGGCATACACTCCCACCATAGTCTTCATCATTTTATGCTTCATATTATTGGTTAAACAAGGGTTTGCTAAAAGAAGTTAAGGGCATACACCCTCTTAGATTAAACCCTAGCTAGAGAAATTTTCCTTGGGGAGTAAGAGGGTTTACACCCCCAATGAGGTGGCTTCTTTAGCTCTTTCTTCGCATGACCCCATTAACCCAATTGTTAAGAGCACTAGTCATTTATTATTGCATTGGAGAAACAAAATATTGCATTGGGAAACGTGATTTCTTCAAGTTTTAAATCTCTCTCTTTTGGATAATGATCTTGATGCCTTGGGGATTCTTCCTCCCTTAGGGCATCCTCTTTCTCCCACAAATTCTTATTGTTGTACTAACTTGTTTCCTACAGCCATTAGGGTGCAGAAAACTCTAACCCTAAACGCTAATATCTCACAAACTAACCCTAGACTAACCCTCTAACTTTGCTAGTTTAATCTACTAACCTAGGTACATCTATTGGGCTAGCTTTTGGCACTTTTTGATGGTCAGATTTGTTGTTGTACTTCATTGAATGTTGCAGCCATAAGGCTGATATATTGCTGCAGAAATTTACTTTTATGACAACCATCTTTATTCAGTCTTGAAGTGTTATTTTCGGTCCACATTGGTTACTAGTTTTATTGTTGACATTGCTAACTAGTCTAGACCTTTTACTTGTTGATTTGGATATAATCTATTGCTGATATAACTGCTGCAAAATAGGGACATCAAGCTCAACTTGCTGATCCACTTGATATATTGCTTTGTATTTGGCTTTTTCTTGTGTCTCGGGTAGGTACAATCATCGGGCAAAGCAACACATCCTTTGGGGCAGCATTACTTGGTCAGCAAGGCATCTTCCTTTTCCTCTTTTCCACTTAGTATACCGACTTCTAGGGGCCTCTCCATTACCTTTTCCTTTCCCCTTTCCTTTCCCCTAGGGTCTCCAAGATCGCCTCCCAGAAGTGACCTTAGTCACCCAAAAGTGTGGGACCTAGATCAAGGTGACATTGGGTGTAGTGTCCCATAGTTATAGCACTTGCTTTTGTGGTTGGGTCGGGCTTTACCAGACCTACAACTTGTGCAATAACATGTCCAAAGCTGCCTAAATCCTTGGCACGCTCCTGCCCATGTTTTCCACTGTATCAGCTTCCTAAAGCTTATGAACAATCCTCATCCAATCTCCTTTATGAGGACAATCTTTATACATGTGGTCCCCCTCTCATCCCCAACACTTTATAGGCTTTTGCCTCGGCCTTTTCCCCAAAGAACCTGTCATATTAGGCTCATTTTGTGCTTGTTTCCCTTGCCTATATGACTATGAATTATTCATGGAGAAAGGTGGCTTGAATCGTTTCTTCCTCTGATCCATCTTGCCTTTCTTTTTGTCATCCCAAGCCTTTTGAAAAGATGGTCTTGCCTTACTCTGCTCATACAAATACTTAACTTTTCCCATTGGTTCTTCTAAATTCTTGGGCTCATCAAACTGATTTTTATCCTTGTAGAATGATGGAAACCCAATCAAGAACCTTTGAATTTTTACCTACTCATCCCTAATGAAATCCCCATATCTTAGAAGTTCCAAAAAATTCTTCTCATACTCCTCCATGGTCATGCTCCCAAGCTTAAGCTCAAAAAACTCTTGCATCTTCTTGTCATAATAATGTTCCGACATGTACTACTTCTGAAAATACTTTTTAAAATACTTCCAAGAGATTTTATTTTAATCAATATGATTGACTTGCTTCAATTGTCCTGTTATCCCCCACTTTCAAGGATAACTAGGAGATTATGTCTTGAGGCCCACAGGTCCTAGACATGGAGTACCGAGAGCCAGATCAACTTGATCATGGCCCTAGAGGGACCATCTTTTCTCCCTTTCAGCGCCTCCACTTTGTCAGCAGCAGCAGCAGCATCCATCACCTTCGGCTTCGTCCTGCATCAGAGATGGTTCTTGCTCCATGAGGTAATGAGTCCGGGTATCATGGTATGTGTCACTCTGATCCTCAAAACCTTTCAATATGTGCATTTGATTCCTTTGTTTCTAACAATTGCTTAGATCTTACGCTTGTCCACTTGACCATGTCTGGGGGGAATGACAGGATGCCCTAGCGAGCTTATGTTCATAGGTTTTGAGTTGCCACTAGGGGGATTTCTGAAAATCCATCGTCTATTCCTATCATACATACCATTTTCAACCTTATTTCCCGCTCACCCATCCCATTACACTGGTCTGGGCATAGGGTTGGCCAATCATTTAGGTGTTGTACCTTACCTTGTGGGAAGAATTGGCTAAAGGCCTGGGGGGTAAAAGCAGCTGAAAATAAAAGCCTAAGAATAAAACCTCGAGATGCTTCGCCCAAGGATCCCCAAGAAAGAAATAAGAGGCTTCTCAGCAAGAAACAGAGGGACCCGTAAAAAATAAATCAAGACCTAGTTGAGGGATGGGGGCTCTCATCACAAGCCAGCTCATTAGGTCCATGGGTGCCTAACGGTATGACACTACCAGCATCTGGTCACCACGCCAAGGTAGTGGCTCTTGGTGGCATAGCCAAGAGAAAGGGGGTCTCATCACGAGCCAGCCTTCCAATTTCCGTGAAAGTACTTGTGGGTAACATTGCCACCTCTGGTCACAAAGCCAGGGCAGTGTCCCTTGACTAGCTTCTTGAGAGAAAAAGCAATAAAAAGATAATAAACAATAAGACAAGACCTGGCTAGAGGATAGGAGGTCTCATCACGAGCCGGCCTATTAGGTCCATGAGCATCTAGCGGTATGACACTACCAGCATCTGGTCACCACGCCAGGATAGAGGCTCTTGGTGGCATAGCCAAGAGAAAGGGGGTCTCATCACGAGCCAGCCTTCTGATTTCCGTGAAATGTGTTTGGCTAACATTGCCACCACTGGTCACCAAGCCAGGGCAGTGTCCTTTGATTAGCATATTGGAAAAAATGAAGATTAAAAGGCATGAATGGGCTTGGAATTATTTGCATCCATGACAGGTGCAAGTCACCCTCCACAGAGGCACCCACTAGTAAGCCATCCCTGCTATCACTGCACCTTTTTTCCCAGGCATCCCCATCCACCTCACCCACCTACATGACTTGGATTTGATCCTTTCCAGGAACAACCCTTTTCCAGAAGACTCTATCCCAATAGGACATCTTGTCACCTCCTCCAAACTTGCATTGCAGGATCATGCCCAATAGACAAGTACCATGTTGGACAGGTACACATGGGGAGATGATCAGTTCAGACCTCCATGGGGCTGAAGAGCCCACCAGATGGATGTTGAGACCCCAGCAAGGGGCAAAGACAGGGTAGAGCGTTTGTACAAGGGAAGAGCAGAAGAATCCACCAGAGGCAACTGAGCAGACCTGTACCTAGGGGGGTTCAGCCCTCTCCACAGGAATGTTGGCCTTAGAAGGCCCAAGACATCTCCCAGGATGCCCATGACGTCACCCAGCAGTATGGACATTTTGGGAGGCAGCTTTGGCAGTTTTGGCACGTGTGGCAGCTTGGAGAAGCCCAAGGAGGGCTAACGTTTTGCTCCAGGAGGCTGCATTTGCCCTAGAAGCGGTTAACGTCACCCTAGAAAGGGGATGACGTCTCTCTATTGCTTGATTAGGGTTTTAATTTAAGCATTTAATGTAAAACAGTTTGATTTTAGTATTTTGGCCTTGTCGACCTTTTAATGACATAAAATGTAATTTAGGTCATTGCTACTGTATAAATTGAGGGTTTTTACCTTCATTTTTTCATCATCTCTCACTCACTCATCAGTGAGGTCTGAAATCTGCACCCTTCTTACGGTTATTGGCTGAAATATTGAGGCGCACTTGTTGAAGGAAGATTTTACTTGGCATTTTTGGCATTTCTCTTGGTGGAAGGTGTTACAACTAGGGTTTGGCTACATGGTTTCTTGGTTTATGTAAGTGAATTTCTGCAAACACTTCTTAATTCAATGGTTTTAGTTTCATTTACTTGCATATGTGATTATATTTTGCTGAATCAAACCCTAGGTGACAAGCACTAGTTGATGTCCTTGTCTCATGTCCCCATGAAGATTTTTAGCCATTTGATTTGCTTGAAGAAGATAGAGCCTTGCCATTGCAACACTCTATCCTTCCTCTTAGCCTAGCCGTTTTTTCCCTTGTTGATTTAAGAAGGAGAAAAACGCACCAAGGCCTAGCTATTCTACACCTGGTGAGTCGTTTTTCCATAGGGTTTGCCTAGCGAAGCCTTGTTATAGCAACACATCACTTGCTAACCCTCTTGTCTTAGATCAATCATTATTCAAGCTAGTCGTTTTTGCTATTGAGCTAAGGAAGGAAGAGAGAGCACTGAGGCCTAGATTTTCTACACCAAAGTGAGCCTCTCTCCCCTAGGGTTTCATCTTTGAGGCCTTGCCATAGCAACACCTCAAAGTTTAACTCTCTTGTCCTTAGTTTTACCATTTTCGCTTAGTCCTTCAGCCTTTGCATCCTCTCTTTGACTCCATATACCCTAGGAACGCACTAATCTAAGGCCTTGTGCTTTGAGTGACTTGATCATAAAACAAACTTCCAATTCTTTGAACAAACCCTAACTTTTACTAACCCTAGCCTAGACTAACCCTACTAATTATATTGTTGTCGTCATCTTCTTGTGTTATAAACACCTTGGTGCAGCTATCGTTTTATTTTTAAAGCAACTGAATGGTTGGTTAAGGCATTATCTATGAAGTGTTGATTTTGTTGCATTGAATGCCACGTTTTTGTAGCATTTATTGAGAAGTGATATTGTAATCATTGTTATAGTGTAAACATTGATTTACTTCATCAATATTATTGCTCAATTGTTTATTATCGGAAAGTCATTGATTATATGAAGTACTAACCAGCAAGCAAGCTTGCACATATAGTTTCATTGTTGCTTTGTTCTCGGGCAGGGATACTTCTTGGTTACTACTTCTGGTTATCTTTATTGGCTATAAGCCGGAATTTCTGATCAGGTGGTGACTTGTGAGGGGGATTATTATCACTTAGCCTTTCTAAGCCTTTTTGGCTTCTCGAAACCCCAGGTCACTGTGGACGTCTCCCCTGGGCCTTACCTCCCTAAATAGAAAGAACCTTCCCATAGAGGTGACAGCGGGTGGGATTGATTAAGTTACGTCAGTTTGACCTCTTTTCATCAATCCATTATCCTAACTACAAACTGTGCGATAACATTTTGGTGCCATTGTCGGGGAACACTGAGTCAATTCTTCTCAAGACGACACTTTTCAGTAAACCTTGCCTCTAGAATCTTCCTCTTACAAGCTTACCTGGCGACTCCACTTAGGGTGTTTTCCCTTATCTTTTGATAGTTTCAAGAAAATTATCTGGCGACTCCACTGATGATGAAGCCAACTATGAGTTCACAATGGGACCCGGGAAACTACAAGCCTTTAGACATGAGTAAAATCCCGGGATACCCAAGACAAATGCCCCCAAAGTATGAGAAATGGCTCCCTAGATTCACTGGTATTGATGGGGAAAGACCTAACTATCACATGAGTAATTTTTGGGCTTTCTTTCAGCACCACCCTATGAGTGATGATGCTGAGGACCTGGTAATGAAACTCTTCTCTGCCACTCTGCATGGAAATGCTAAAAGATGGTATGATAATCTTCCAGCCACTAGCATCACATCTATGAACCAGTTAGAAGAAACCTTTCTCATGAGTTGGGGCATGAAATTGGAAGATATCCAATTATTACTTAAAGGACTCGAATACATAAGACAAACAGAGGATGAGACTGTCAAGGCTTTCGGGGTTAGGTTTCAGAAGTCACTACACTAGATTCCTAGAAGCCATTGTCCCAAAGACAAGTACCTCTTGTATCTCTTTACCAATGCACTCCTGGGGCATTTGAGCTTCCTCCTCAATAAAAGGGGTCCAAAAACACTTACAAAAGCTTATAACATGGCCATAAAAATTGAGGCAAACATCTCCTTGTTCAGGAAGGGACATCCCTCTACCTCGGATACCTTTAGTTTGGATAGATTACTTTCCCTTGGGATCTTTACTGAAAATTCACAAGGAAGAAGGGAACAAGTTATCAATCAGCAGAATGAAGACACAATTGAGGAGCTAGAACCTAAGCAAAATGATGAAGTATCAACCTGCGCTCCTCCCTCTGATGAAGTCGTCCATGAACCTTTTCCTCCTGCACAACAAAGGGACGATGAGGTTAGTTGCTTTCCTTTTCAGGATTTCGATGACACCTTGTTCCAAGATTCAAAAAATGAAGGATAAATGAAAGCCTTGAACGAAGAGAATATTCCTTGCTGTACAATTGAAGACAAAGGGGCAGTTCATGAGGATGAAACAATAACGCATGTTGAAGACACCCAAGTTCTCAAATATCCTGCACAAAAAAAAACAGTAAGTTACCCTCCTCCCCAAGATTTTGATGATGCTCTACTTTATGATGGGGGAGATAAGGAGGAAAGAAATGAGTCATTGAATCCTGCATGTTATGATACAGATAGTGACATCGTTGATAACATTGATGAGTTCATACATGTTGGGAGACGTAGGTGGGATGTAGTTGGTTATGATATGGATCCCATCTATGACATTGAGAGTCATTTCCAAATGTTGCCTTTGCAATTATCACAGCAGATTGCTCTTGACCAGTGGCAACAAGGAGATGAGATTTTTAACCATGTTTTTCAAACACCCAAGGATGACTTAGTACTGTGTTTTCCTGATGATTTTCAGTCGCACCTTGAGGCTTTTGATGAGTACTCCTCTGAGCACTTTGATTCTTTCCATGAAGATGACCATCAACCACCATTGTGCTAAGGTCTTGATAGGAGTAAGGACCTTCTTTGCTTAAAGAAGGATCCTTGTGATAACTTTCCCAGGCCACCTCCGATTACTTTGCTTTGTTATGTCTCTAGAGGTGTAGTTGGGGAGTATGTTTTTGATGTTGAGTTTCCTTTAGGGCAAACTCTAGAGTCCAAGGGTTGGTTGAATTTTACAAGTTTAAGTCTGTCATCTCAATGTTTAAACTTTCCCTTGAGAATTTGCCCGTCGTCTACTAAATCCTCGCCGATCCCTTCTCAGGCTTCAGAGTGTGAGGACGTCCTAGGTAGCCAGTTTGCAGACCCTTTTAGTCAGTGTTCTGAACCTTGGACGTTTCATGACCCCTTCATGAAGTGGATTAAGTACTTTCCTCAGAGATTGACTTGGCATGATTTTATCCCTCCCACCCGCCTCCATGAATTAGACTTTGTGATTTCCAATGATAAAATATATGTTCTAACCCATGCCATTTTTGTGCTTGACTTATCATTGTTTTGGTTTATGATGAAGCACAAAGGCAAGTATTGTGGGACATTGTTGGATCAGTTTCACTGGTCATTTGACTACACCTGACATCCAGCCAGTAGGTAAGTATAGGTAAGTAGGTAGGCATTTTTGCATTCATTGTACTATACCATCTGCATTGCATGTTAGAGTAGTTTGCTTCTACATTCAAACTTATGATTGATTTTATTTCAGTCTTATATATATATATATGCTAGGGTGGTATCACCACCCCAAATGGTTACTGATGTTTTCTATTGAGATCAAGCAGGTTACAGGTTATGCCAAAGATGTTGAGGTTCTCATGCACTCTACGGTGAGCACATGTCCCTGAGTTGGAGCCAGATGTTATCCCCCACTTTTAGGGATAACTAGGAGATAATGTCTCAAGGCCCACAGGTCCTAGACATGGAGTACCGAGAGAAAAATCGACTTGAGCATGGCCCTGGAGGGCCCATCTTTTCTCCCTTTCAGCGTCTCCACTTTGTCAGAAGTAGCAACAGTATCCATCACCTTCGGCTTGGTCCTACATCAGAGATGGTTCTTGCCCCATGAGGTAATGAGTCCGGGTATCATGGTATGTGTCACTCTAATCCTCAAAACCTTTCAATATGTGCATTTGATTCCTTTGTTTCTAACAGGTACTTAGATTTTATGATTGTCCACTTGACCATGTTTGGGGGGAATGACAGGATGCCCTAGAAATCTTATGTTCATAGGTTTTGTGTTGCCACTAGGGGGATTTCTGAAAATCCATCGTTCGTTCCCGTCATACATACCATTTTCAACCTTATTTCCCGCTCACCCATCCCATTACACTGGTCTGGGCATAGGGTTGGCCAATCATTTAGGGGTTGTACCTTACCTTGTGGGAAGAATGGGCTAAAGGCCTGAGGGGTAAAAGGAACTGAAAATAAAAGCCTAAGAATAAAACCTCGAGATGCTTCACCCAGGGATCCCCGAGAAAGGAATAAGAGGCTTCTCAGCAAGAAACAGAGGGACCCGTAAAAAATAAATCAAGACCTAGTTGAGGGATGGGGGGTCTCATCACAAGCCAACTCATTAGGTCCATGGCTGCCTAACAGTATGACACTACTAGCATCTGGTCACGACGCCAGGGTAGTGGCTCTTAGTGGCATAGCCAAGAGAAAGGGGGTATGCCAAGAGAAAGGGGGTCTCATCACGAACCAACCTTCTCATTTCCGTGAAAGTACTTGTGGGTAACATTGCCACCTCTGGTCACCAAGCCAGGGCAGTGCCCATTGACTAGCTTCTTGAAAGAAAAAGCAATAAAAAGATAAAAAATAATAAGACAAGACCTGGTTAGAGAATAGGAGGTCTCATCGCGAGCCGACCTATTAGGTCCATGAGCATCTAGCGGTATGACACTACCAGCATCTGGACACCATGCCAGGATAGTGGCTCTTGGTGGCATAGCCAAGAGTAAGGGGGTCTCATCACGAGCCAGCCTTCTCATTTCCGTGAAATGTTTGTGGCTAACATTGCCACCACTAGTCACCAAGCCAGGGCAGTGTCCTTTGATTAGCATATTGGAAAAAATGAAGATTAAAAGGCATGAATGGGCTTGGAAATATTTGCATCCATGACAGGTGCAGCTCACCCTCCACAGAGGCACCCACTGGTAAACCATCCTTGCTATCACTACACCTTTTTGCCCAGGCATCCCCATCCACCTCACCCACCTACATGACTTGGATTTGATCCTTTCCAGGAACAACCCTTTTCCAGTAGACTCTATCCCAATAGGGCATCTTGTCACCTCCTCCAAACTTGCATTGCAGAATTGTATAATATCTTTGAGCACTAGACTGGGGTAAAGGGGTTTTATGCACATGTTTAATAAATATCGATGATTAGATGTGATTGACATTGCTATGATCCCTGTGACTTATGAGCCCATGGAGGGTGTAGTTGTTGATGTGCAGGATCATGCCCGACGGACAGGTACCATGTTGGACAGGTACACATGGGGAGATGATCAGTTCAAACCTCCATGGGGCTGAAGAGCCCACCAGATGGATGCTGAGATCCCAACAAGGGGCAGAGACAGAGTAGAGCGTTTATACCAGGCAAGAGTAGAAGAATCCACCAGAGGCAACTGAGCAGACCTGTACCTAGGGGGGTTCATCCCTCTCCACGGGAACGTTGGCCTTAGAAGGCCCAGGACGTCTCCCAGGATGCCCATGACGTCACCCAGCAGTATGGACGTTTTGGGAGGCAGCTTTGGCAGTTTTGGCACGTGTGGCAGCTTGGAGAAGCCCAAGGAGGGCTAACGTTTTGCTCCAGGAGGCTGCATTTGTCCTAGAAGGGGCTAACGTCACCCTAGAAAGGGGATGGCGTCTCTCTATTGCTTGATTAGGGTTTTAATTTAAGCATTTAATGTAAAACAGTTTGATTTTAGTATTTTGGCCTTGTCGGCCTTTTAATGACCTAAAATGTAATTTAGGTCATTGCTACTGTATAAATTGAGGGTTTTTACCTTCATTTTTTCATCATCTCTCACTCACTCATTAGTGAGGTCTGAAATTTGCGCCCTTCTTAGGGTTATTGGCTGAAATATTGAGGCACACTTGTTGAGGGAAAATTTTACTTGGCATTTTTGGCATTTCTCTTGGTGGAAGGTGTTACAACTAGGGTTTTGCTACATGGTTTCTTGGTTTATGTAAGTGAATTTCTGCAAACACTTCTTAATTGAATGGTTTTAGTTTCACTTACTTGCATATGTGATTATATTTTGCTGAATCAAACCCTAGGTGACAAGCACTAGTTGATGTCCTTGTCTCATGTCCCCATCAAGATTTTTAGCCATTTGATTTGCTTGAAGAAGATAGAGCCTTACCATTGCAACACTCTATCCTTCCTCTTAGCCTAGCCGTTTTGTCCCTTGTTGATTTAAGAAGGAGAAAAACGCACCAAGGCCTTGCTATTCTACACCTGGTGAGCCATTTTTCCCTAGGGTTTGCCTAGTGAAGCCTTGCTATAGCAACACATCACTTGCTAACCCTCTTGTCTTAGATCAATCATTATTCAAGCTAGTCGTTTTTTCCATTGAGCTAAGGAAGGAGGAGAGAGCACTAAGGCCTAGATTTTCTACACCAAAGTGAGCCTCTCTCCCCTAGGGTTTCATCTTTGAGGCCTTACCATAGAAACACCTCAAAGTTTAACTCTCTTGTCCTTAGTTTTACCATTTTCGCTTAGTCCTTCAGCCTTTGCGTCCTCTCTTTGACTCCATATACCCTAGGAACGCATTGATCTAAGGCCGTGTGCTTTGAGTGACTTGATCATAAAACAAACTTCCAATTCTTTGAACAAACCCTAACTTTTACTAACCCTAGCCTAGACTAACCCTACTAATTATATTGTTGTTGTCATCTTCTTGTGCTATAAACACCTAGGTGCAGCTATCGTTTTATTTTTAAAGCAATTGAATGGTTGGTTAAGGCATTATCTATGAAGTATTGATTTTGTTACATTGAATGCCACGTTTCTGTAGCATTTATTGAGAAGTGATATTGTAATCATTGTTATAGTGTAAACATTGATTACTTCATCAATATTATTGCTCAATTG
>ML824038.1:0-10497 GCA_009831015.1 Picea engelmannii | reverse complement strand
ACTACTACTTACTACTATGGATGCCATTTTAATGTTACAATGTACAAATATGCATGTTTTCATACATTCTGCAACTAATTTGTCTTTTTGATGTTTTTTTTAATATAAACACAATATATATATATATATATATATATATATATATATATATAAAATAGACGCTTCCAGGACGCTTTGCTTTTGAGGATTTTTTGAAAATGACGCTTCCGACACTTCGCTTCCTAAAAACGCTCCCGCTTCGCTTCGCGCTTTGGCAACATTGCTTCCAGTAGAGGACGCTACTTGGGAGAGCGAGTAGGTGTTGTAGCACCCTGGACTGGTATTGCTTGAGGACAAGCGATTTCGGGAAGGGAGGATTGTAATGTCCCTTTCCAAATAGGAGCTCTAGAGAGGAGGCTTAATGGTCTAAACCGCCCCGTTAGACTATAGCCAGGGCCAAATAGGGGTAAACAGGTTTACTAGAGGTCACTCTAGTCACAGGTGTTATATTCGGAAAGTGACATTTAGCTAAAAAGGGTTAAAAGCACTTTTAAGTCATTATGAGCTAAAAATAACAGTCAACAGTGAATTAGGGTTTCAATAGTGATTTAGGGTTTTGGAAGTCAACAATGAATTAGGGTTTCAACATGATTTAGGGTTTTGGAAAGCTATAAAGGAAGGGGCAGCGACCTAATTCATTATCATGCAGATTATGACTTGTCATTGAGGAGAAGAGGCACATCTCAGGAAAGATAGTTCAGTGGATTCCAGGAGGAAGACACCAGTTGGCTGATTTCGGTGTTGAGAGACACACCCTAGTCACCGGGAAGATCATTCAAGTCTTCCATCATTCTTCAGCAGCAGTTACACAGTGTTCAACAACAAGGGCGCATTCATCCAGAGTGAGGGCGCAACTTCTGAGAGGGTTTTTAGTCGACTTATCCCATCCAGGGAGAATTCCGAGATTTCCCTCCGACCCATTTGAGAGGAGGGCAAGGTGCATCTTTTGCTTGGTTCCTCATCAGATTACGACGGAGGAATCAACTGGGACGCATTTTCCAGACTTGGACGTGCGACACTTTTGGCGGGCGCATTTGGGGTTCCAGAGCGAGCATCAGACCAGATTCAGGGAAACCCTTCCGACCCATTTCCCAGTAGACCAAGGCGGTCGTTTTGAGACATATCTCGTCCGGATTCGACGGTGGAATCACTAGGACGCATTTTGCCAGAAGAAGAGGGGTGCATTCCCCCAGGGGTATCAATCTGGGGTCCAGATTCATCAGCAGAGGGGTCCGACAGATACCAGTATTGAGGACTAGAGCAGGGCGCATCATTTGGGACAGTTTCCAGGCCATTCCGAGAAGTATAGCTCCCAGGGTGAACTTTCCAGACTTCCAGCAGTTACCGTCAGAGCTGCCATAGTCCCAGCGCATCCATTGATTCCGCAGTGCTCCCATATTCCGGGTTTTATCTTTTAGTTGCTTATTTGTATTCCGGCTAAGATCCTTTGTCTGTTGATCTAGTCGAGTATTGTCAGTTTATTCAGCCGCATTTGGCCATTTTGTAATCCAAAGAGATATCATAATACAAACTTTGCAGTCCTTTGTCGCGTTTATTATTTGTATGATCATTTATATGTTGTAGACCATTGATCCTACACACACATTAACAACGTTTTCTAGACTAGCCAAGTCAGGAACATTACAATTGCAAATGCAAGTTCGAGGATAATTCTAGTAGGGAAAAGCTTAAGGTGTCTGGAATTGCATAACTCCAAAATCCCTAATCATTAGACTCTCAGACTGATCGATAAGAGCACCGGTAGCTGACAATGCAAATACTCACATAAGAAAGAAGAATGCAAGTACCAAAAAGGAGATTGCAGAACTATATATGTTGTAAAATCTACATTCCATTAGATATAAATAAGAGTACAAAATTGTGGTGGGTAGAGGTATGTGAAGAGAGTTGGAGGTGGGTGGAGTGTTAGGTGAGTGATAATCTTTGACCAAGTCCCCTTTACAATATTTGGAATTAGTCCACTAGGAACTAGGACTATGTCTCATAAAATACATCACATAATGTATTCTTACTAACTGCATTAAGCGATTAATTGAAATTCACCAAAGCTCAAGAACTAAGAAATGTAATGGCTGATCTAATTGGCTAGGTGAATCTCAATATACAATACGTCAAAACATTGTCAAGATTCAGTTTCTTTTTTTTGTTAAACCTTAAAAAGTAAAGAAACAAAGCGCGTGCACACACACATATATCTTGTTTTTAAACAATATATTATATTTTAAGGTGTTTTAGTCTTGATGTTTAATTTGACCTTTTTTTTAATAATATTTGAAGCTATAAAAGATATTTGTATTTGTTTTTTGTTTGAATATATAAAGTTACAAGATTTGCTTAATTACCTTGTTGAACTTAATGGTGAATTTCATCATAGTTTTTGCACTGCCAATTTTTCTTTTTTCGAGATCACACTGTCATTGAATTAAAAAATGGACATGAAACAAGTTACTTAGAATACATACAACAAATACAAACCGACATTCCTACTTGCAATGGGTTAGTGGCGGATTGCTTAGGAGACAACAGTCATTTGCATTGAGACGGTGATTTGTTTTATTGAGTTGCCAATTACAATTGAGAAGTGGTTGCATCAATACCACTACTTGCATCAAGAACCAAGCATTTTCATATAAGTTAGCGTTATGGTATGAGCGTAATAATTTTTCAACAAGTCTTGATTACATTTTAATCTAGTTTTAAATGCTTAAGTATCATGCGGTGTATTGTATTTGGAGGCAATTGCCAAGGTGTCTATGAACCAATGTATGGAACATAAGTCTAAGGGATTCATATAAAGAAACAACATTTGGTTTGGCCTAATGTTTCCATGTAATCAAACACAACTTGTGAGCGTTCAAATAAGTTTCCTGAGATGTGTGCTTTTGAATGAAGACACTCTCATTGTAGAAGCAGTTTTTTGTTAGTATATGGAGCAACATACATGCAACATGCTGCATCTGAGGTGGAAACAATAGGTTTGATCCACTGTCTCTTAGAATATGATGTGTTTTTCATTTATGATCATAAAAATCTACAAAATTTTCTTCATCTTATCTGATCTATTTGTTTCTATGCTGTTTTCATCTTGCTCCATATTTGTTTCTATGTGTAATTTTAAGTTTGCATGTGTACATACCTTTAAACAAAATAACATTTTTATATTGTTTTTTGGTTTTATAGTATACATGATTTATATTTATGGTTTTTATATTTTCTAGAATTTTACTTTTGTTTTTATTATATCGTTATCTATTATTCAGCCTGGTTACTATTCTACATGTTCTAAAATGTTATTCATTTTGAATTGTAGGATGCTCATATGGCTATGCTTGTTTCCGAGAGATTCAATAATAATGGAAAAGTGAAGGTGATTGAAACCCTTGATTCTAATTTTTCATCAGTGCCTTTGCTTGATAGTATCATTTTGAAGTGATTTAAAAGAAAAACTATCTGGTCTTGTAAGGACTGTGACATGGTGAATATATATACTATATATTCTTTGTATGTTGTGTATACGCATTTCACAAATTTGACACCAAGATAGGAGTTCTTCAATTACTTGGTTTTAACTCTATAGATTGATTTATGTGTTGAAGCCAGTATATAGATTCTAAGAAATAAGATCCAAAATAATCCAAACACTAAGCTATATATTTCCTTTGTGTTGCAATTTTATGACCACACCTAGCATATGACTTGTGTATTTCACACATAATATTGATGGTCCTCTCTGTAGAACCATACAAAATGTTTTAGTATGCCTCACTCTCGAATCTTTGATGCTTGCCTTTCTAGATAATATAATATTTTATTTCATAGCCCAAGGGGTTAGCTCAATCAGTTGTTGCCAATGTTGTTGGGCATTTGGCTAGTTTTGTGCTAGCAGGTGCCCGGTTCAAACCTCCCTGAATGAGGTGCACTAGTCTATGCCAACAATTAGGGATGCCATCCAGGAATATGGGGAAGCATCCCTTGGGTTTCTTTGCAAAGTTTTCCTTGGAAAAAATATAATATTTTCTTCCATATTTCAGATTTTTCTGTTTGTCATTTCCTCACCATGTCTAGAAAGGGAAGGAATGTTAGTGGTCAATGTTGAATCATGAATGTCAATTGATGAATGGTGGACATTAGAATATTTTGATTCTTGAATGATTTGAATTTAAAAATGAATTTGAATAATTGCTCATTTACATTAATGTCAATTCTCTCTTTTTCCATATATTATTTTATATATAAAATTTGATATACGTACCCTTGACGTACCTCTATCCCCTTTCAAAAGGTAGCATACCCATACTTGCACTTACATCCACGTACTTGTACCCATACCCTGTACCTATACCTTGGAAACTTATCTTTTTGGCTATTATTTTTCTATTTATTTGCCTCGTTTTGTAATGGTTTAAGACTAGTTTCAGATCTATTCATATTAGTTCATCAACTTCATCCTTGAAAATGTAAATTCAAGCTAGGTTGTATGTTTTGTGGATTGTTCCAAAGGGTCTATGTAATGTCCCATTTTTGGATTCCCTTTCTCTGCAGTTGTAGATGACCTTATGGGTTTATGTCAGCCTGACCATAGGGGTAATTTGAGGTTAACAGTGAGCACAAGTGGTTTGGAGGAGTTATATGATTCTTTCAGAAGCCTGTTATCGCGCAGTTTGTAGTTAGGATAAAAGGCTTGAGTCTTGTAGGTCAAACTGGCGTAACAAGAACCTATTCCACCCAATGTCACCACGATGGGATGGTTCTTTCTCTTTAGGGAGGTGAGGCCCAGGGGAGATGTCCCCGATGCCCTGGGGTTTTGAGAAGGCAAAAGGGTAATAAGACAAGGATAAATTTCCCCCTCACAAGTCACCACCAAGCAGATAGTCTTGGTTAAACAACCAATAATAAAGTAAACCCCCCAAAGATATACCTGCCTGAGACAAAGCAACAACAAATGATATATGCAAGCTAGTTCAATGGGTTAGTACTTCATATAAATAGATAACTATCTGATAAACATATAAGCAATTTGACAGTAAATATTGACGAAGTCACTATTTATAAAATAGCAATGAAAATTATATCACTTCTTCAATAAATGCTGGAATAATGTGGCATTCAATGTAACCAATCAACATTTCATTCAATAAATGCCTTAAATCATCATTCAATTGCTTATAAAGAAACGTTTAGTTGCACCAATGATATAATAGCCAAGGATGACGGCAGCAATAGGTTAGTTAGGTTAGTTCCTAGGCTAGGTTTAGTAGTTAGGGTTTGATTCAAAGAGTTTTGAGAGGAGTTTTGATCAAGTTCACTTCAACGCAAGGGATCTTAAGATCAGTGCCTTAGGGTTAATGGAGTCAAATAGTGTACGACGCAAGAGCTAAAGGAGGCAAGGTAAGTAGGTTAAGGACTAGAGGGAGAGGCTTTGGAGTGTTGCTATAGCAAGGCCCCAAAGTCAAAACCCTAGGGGAGAGAGGCTCACCTTGGTGTAGGTAAACTAGGCCTCGGTGCTCTCTCCTCCTTCCTTAACTCAATGGCAAAACGGCTAGCTGAAAGATGAATCATAAAACCAAGACTAGAGAGTTTGATGAAGCAAAGTGTTGCTTCAGCAAGGCTTTTTCAGCAAACCCTAGAGAAAATTGACCCTAAGTGTAGTAGACCTAAGCTTAAGGCATCTCTCTCTTCTTAGCTTATAGATAGTACGACTAGCAATAAATGAAGAGAAAAGGGAGTGTAGCAACAACTAGGCTCTCTCTTCCTTCAATGGCTGAAAACTTTCTCTCAATGGGGACATGAGACAAGGACCTACTTGTGTGCTTGCCACCTAGGGTTTTTGTTTAGCAAAATCATAAACATATGCAAGAAATTAAACTACAACCATTCATTCAAGAAGTTTTGCAGAAAAAATACTTACAATTCACCCAGATGAAGTAATGCAAACCCTAGTTGTAACACCTTCCATTAAGAGAAAAGCCAAAACATGCCAAAATAGTCCTCCTTCAACAAGTGCGCATCACTAAATCAGCCAATAACCCAAGAGAGGGCGCAAATTTCTGACCTCCTTATGGATTGAGTAAGTTGTGATCCAAGAAATGAAGGTGAAAATCCTTCATTTATACTGTACCAATGACCTAATTTTACTTTTAGGTCATAAAAAGGCCGACAAGGCCAAAAGATTGAAAATTATACTGTTTTACATTAAATGACAATTTAAAACCCTAATCAAGCAACAAAAGGACGTCGTCCCCTTTCTAGGGTGACGTTAGCCCCTTCTAGGGCAAATGCAGCTTCCAGGAGCAAAACGTTAGCCCCCCTTGGGCTTCTCCAAGCTGCCACATGTGCCAAATGCCCTGTCCATCTGCCAAAATGTCCATGAAGCAAGGATGACATCATGGACCTCATGGGTGGCGTCCTAGGCCTTCCAAGGCCAACGTTCCACTGAAAGGGGCTCAACCCCCCTAGGTCAAGCTGTGCTAGGGTGCCTCTGGTGGAACGCCCTCCTCTTCTCCAGTGCAAAGCCCTTGATCCATCTTTGTCCTGTCTCTGCCCCCTGATGGGGTCTCAACATCCACTTGGTTGGCTCTTCAGCTCCATGGAGGTCCGAATTGATCATCTGCCCATGTGTACCGGACTAAATGGTACCTGTCCATTGGGCATGGTCCTGCACATCAAAATCTATGCCCTCCATGGGCTCATCAGTCACAGGGATCATAGCAATGTCAATCACATCTCATCATCAATATTATTAAACATGTGCATAAAATCCCTAATACATCAGTTAACAGCTCAAAGACATTACACAAGCCTACAATACAAGTCTGGAGGAAAAGACAAGGCGTCCTATTGGGCTAGTGTTCACTGGAGAAGGAAAGTTCCCGGAAGAGACCTCATCCAAGCCATGTAAGTGGGTGATGTGGTCAGGGGATGTCCAAGCATCTGGGTGCAATGAGGGTCAAGGATGCAAGAAACGTTACCCGTGGGTGCCTTTGTAGAAGGCGAGCTGTACTTGTCATGGATGCAATTTTTCCAAGCCCATTCTTGCCTTTTATTCTTATTCTTTTTTATTCTTTTATCTTTTATTTCTTTTCTTTTTGTTCAAGAGCTAATCAGGGGACACTGCCCTGGCGTGGTGACCAATGGTGACAGCATTACCCACCAGTACTTTCACAGAGATGAGAAGGCTGGCTCGTGATGATACCCCCTTTCCCTTGGCCATGCAACCAAGAGTCACTGCCCTATCATGGTAACCARAYGGTGGCAATGTCATACTGCTAGGTACCCATGGACCTAATAGGTTGGCTCGTGATGAGACCCCCTATCCCCTGGTTAGSTCTTGTTTTATTACTTTTCCGGGTCCCTCTTGTTTCTTGCTGAGAAGCCTTTTATTGCTTTCTYGGGGATCCCTGGGYGAAGCATCTCGAGGTTTTRTTTTTAGGCTTTTATCTTTTACCAACTTGCTTTTACCTTYTGGGCCTTTAGCCCCTTCTTCCCACGAGATAAGGTGCAGTCCTGAAAAATAGGTCAACCCAGTGCCCGGACAAGTGGAATGGGATAAGTGAGCGGGAAACAAGMTGGAAATAGTGGAGCTATGATGGGAGCGGACGATGGCTTCTCAGAAATCCCTCYAGTGGCAAACCAAAACCTACAGGCACAGGCTTGCTAGGGCATCCTGTCAATCCCCCCAGACATGGTCAAGTGGGCAAGTGTAAGATCCAAGTAGTTGTTAGAAATAAAAGGAATCAGATGCACATATTCAAAGGGTTTGATGATCAAAGTGACACATACCATGATACCTGGACCAATTACCTCATGGAGCAAGAACCATCTCTGACACAGGACCAAACCGATGGTGATGGATGTTGTTGTTGCTGACAAGAATAAGATGATGGAAGAAAGAAAAGGTGGGCCCTCCAGGGCCATGCTAAAGTCAATCCTGCTCTCGGTACTCCATGTCTAGGACCTGTGGGCCTCGAGACATGATCTCCTAGTTATCCCTGAAAGTGGGCGATAACAAAGCCTGCTCATCATCTTCCATCATCTAGGTCACTCCTGTGCAGTCAATTCTGGTTCCAGAGCATTTCGACTATTCCCGTAAATATGGAAGTATTAATGAACATTATTTAATGAATTGTGGTAAGGTTGTCATTTTAGTAATTTATCTAAGATGGATACCTTGGTGTAATAGCTTGTTGGAATTGAGATGAAGAGCTCTAAATGGTGGAGAGGATAAAAAATGACTTTTAGTACCCAAAAATGCTTTAAAGTCAAATAATTCACTTTTTGGAGTAAGGGGTTAGTAAATTAATAAAGTGATTTTACTAAAGTTAAATTAAAAAGTCACTTAATTGTAAAAGGGTAAAAAGGGTCAACAAAAGGGTGAACAAAGAAATATAAGAGGAATGAGGGCGCCCTCTCTCATTATGTATTGCTAATTTTTTAAAAACGAATTGAGAGAGCTCTTGTGGCTTGACTCTTGGGACAAAAAACCCTATAAGAGATTGTGCCAGAGAGGGCATCACCTACAACAAAGGGTAATAGTTATATGTCAGTGTTACTTGGTATTCAACTTGGAGAGGCTTTGGAAGCTTAGATCTTCATCTCTATCTTGTATCTTGGAGGCATCATCAACCACACACTCTATTCTATTATATGTATTCCGGATCTGCTCCATTTTGTATGAGGTAAGCTATTATTATAAATAAAATCAGATTTGAGGTATTGGTGGCTATTTCTTGTGTTATTTGTCTTGCATATTGTTGAGTATATTCCATTGCTACATTGCTATCTTTTATTTGCTGCAAACACAACAAGAACAATCACCATCAACCCAGTGAAACTCAAAGAAGACTAAAATCTGCAAAGTGTTTGACAAAATATCACAACCAGAAAACACATAAAACCTCAATGTTCAGGGAAAATCTGTTTGGGAACATTACAGTGGTATCAGAGCGAAATTCTTTCGCCAGCCTATGATATACATTGATGATCTAGATGGAGAGATGGATTTTGCAGATTTTGCAGAAGAGATCATATATTGTAATGAGGAATATTACGCCCTTAGTGAGACATTCAGGGCTCAAGTAACATTCCAACAATTTGTATCCATCAAAAATCCTAGGTGGAGCAAAGATGAGGTTACACATTGGGCCAAAAAGATGGAAGAAATCCATTATTGGAGCAACATAGCAGAGGAAAACAGAGCCAAAGCAGTCAAGGAGGTAGATACATCACTACCAGCTAGTAGATGTAAGGAAGCATAGATTGAGCCTACACCCATTAGGTGCAGGGAACTTTGCTACAGTTGCAAAGTGCCTTAGGAGCCAAATCACAGATGCAGGGGTAAAGGGAAGGTGCACATTGTTGAGGTGCACTACGACAGTGAGGATGAAGAGATGCATGAGGATGCAACCATAGATGCCTATTTAGAGTAGTCCGATGAGGCTAGTGACCCTTATGCATTTGATGGATAGTTGGATGGATAGGATGATGGCACATGTTCCTTAGCTTTCCTATCAGACAATGTTGAAGACTCAACACTTCAGCATAGTGGTGACACTTGTGGGGATTCATATGTGTTAGCACCTGGTACGAGGTCATGCGTGGGGGATAATGTTCCTCCCATGGAGTTGAGTGTGACACAATCCTTACCTTCTCGGATATTTATGATAGACATGACACAAGAGGATATCAGTCACATTCCGGAGGTGGTAGAGGAGCCTTGTATAACATTTGAACAAAAGTGACATATGGATCTACAGGCACAGGAGGAGAGGCATGGCTTGGATCCAGTTGACTATATACATACCTATCAGTATGAGGAGAGTGAGTCACCTCTTTTGGGGAGTTTATTGTTAGATTAGGTTGTGTAGATTGACAGTTTGATGGGATACTCACTTCCAGGACCGGTCTACAGTGATGAGGATGCACTCCTTATTGGTCGAGATGACCATATCTCATGTTTGGACACATCTGTATGGGATCTAGGTGTAGATGACATTAGCAGAGTGAGCACATAGGAGGATAAAACTTCCCATACAGGATACAGTGCGATTCAGATGGGGGTAGCAGTTGGTGATGGGGTGCAGTGGCATACAGGAGGATTCAGTAGCACAGTGGGCAGTGGGCAGTTTAGTGCCTTATCTTTTGAGGAGTGTGTTGTTGGGGATTCCATTGTTGACACTAGCAGTGAGAGGCAATGTTGTATATGTTGTGTCGGGGAAAGTGTCGGCGAGGGTCCAGAAGAGATCATCTCGGCGACATCGGCGGAAAATGTCGGAATATGTCGGCAAGACCTCAAAACAATACAAAAACAATCATTTTTTTCAATTTTTTTAATTTTTTTAAACTTGTAAAGCAACAACAACATCAAATAAACACTTTTCTACATCAATATGAAAATACAACCAATAAATAAGATGCATAAGATGTCAAGTGGTCACATAT
>ML824037.1:7409-59267 GCA_009831015.1 Picea engelmannii | reverse complement strand
ATGCGCAACTCTCGAATGGTCGAGATTAACTCATCATGATTAACAACGCTCAGGTGGATTCCAAAGCCCCCTTGCCATTCTGCCTTTAAAAGGGGGGGGGTCCAGAATAGTGTGGCATGTGATGTGGGGCCCCTCTTGTCATGACGACTACCGTGTCGCGGTTCCCTCTCTGCCACCTGTATTCCCCTTAACCGCGCAACGGGGCCGTTTCTCATTGGTTGTTCTCTGGCCCTGTTGGGATTCGTTCCTATTAGCCATTTACTAACCCTGTAGGGGTTTGTCCCCATTGGCTGATCGCTAGCCCTGTCGGGGTTCGGCAGTTGCCAAGTCAAACGACTCGACATCACTGTAGCGCCGAGGCGCGAAATATGAAAGAGGTATTGCATTTATTCGGACTATGATCATGACCCGCGACCACATGGGAGCGAGGAGGGAGAAAGAGCTAGCTTACGTTGGTCCTCCATGGATGTTTAGGGCTTCTGATTTGGCAGAAGACCAGAAAAATCCGATTTAGGTATTGGGTATGTGACAAATGTTATCAAATAAAATTTTATAATGAGAAATATTTTTAAATTTATTTTTAATTTTTTAAACTTAAATCTATCGTAAAGGGATAAAATTTCTTGAGGTGTAAACTTATTTTTTTTTCAATTTAAAAAAGTTTTTTACCTTAATAGATTTAATCCCTTTGCTCATCATAAATACTAAGTTAAGATGGATTTACACTAATACTTATAAAGTGACATCCACATTCACTCACTTATCATAAAACCTAAAATTTATAAATTAAAAAGAATTGCATATCTTATATTTATGGTGAACTCAAATGTCTAACCTCTATAATATATAAAAAACAAATGCCACACCACATACCCATATATCAAAAGAAAAATCTATCACCTCTCTACACTATGTTCTAAAATCCTTATACCCATATCCATAAGTAAATTAAAATACACCCCCTAAATACCTATATCCCTGAGTATATTAAAATACTTTTCTCATCCTTATGTGTACCCTAACTCCTTAAATCTATGGATATCCATATGTAAATTAAAATACAACCCCAAAATACCCATATACCTAGGTATATTAAAATACCTTTCTCATCCCCTTATATCAAGAGAAATATTACTCAACCTTCAAATAATTTTAAAATCCTCAATATAAATGAACATAGTAATATTTATTAACTAATGCATCCCTACGGATGAGCACCTCTCCCCATCCTCGTCTATGTCATCGTCAAAAAATTCTTTATGTTCCCTCTAGTCATGGTTAAATTTAAAATTAGCCCCCCCCAACCCGGGGTGTAGAATAGTCGGTAATGGAGTGTACTATTAAGGCACTTTGTTATCTGAAGTCACTAGTTTGAAACCCTCAACTTACCTTGTGTGCCCCGTGAGGGGCCGCGTTGGCATGCCTAGAGGTTATAATGGTAGTAGTTGAATAACATGACCTTGTGTCATGCGAGTATGTGCTCGACTAGTTGTTGATTATGCTAGTCACACACATACGAAAAAAAATAATCTCATATGATTTAATGAGTCTTGCTCACCAAAGCCTCTGCCACCTCATTCCTCCCTTCCAGCCCCAATTCAAACAATGTTTTTATAGGCATTTTCCAATGGAATACATTGTTTTTCTCTACTTTCAAAACTAACCATCAAACTCAGAACACCCTCAATATTCTTTTATGATCCGATCATTAATTCACACTCCTCGTTATATCCTTCATTCACTCTTTCTTTATTATCCATTTGTTTTCTCTTGAAATAATAGATAGAGATTCTCATTGATCCATATAGCTCAACTCCACTCCACTCCACTTCCCTGAGAAGAACTTTCAAAAAATTCACACTCTTCATTATGTCCTTCATTCACTCTTTCTTTATTAACCATTTATTTTCTCTAAAAATTCACACTCCTCATTATGTCCTTCATTCACTCTTTCTTTATTAACCATGTGTTTTGTCCTTCATTCACTCTTTCTTTATTAACCATGTGTTTTCTCTTGAAATAGTAAATAGAGATTCTCATTTATCCATATAACTCAACTCCAATGAGAGGAACTTTCAAAAATATGTCAAAGGCATAAAAAAATGGCAATGGGAAGTCCCAAAGTGCAGCGTGTGAGCTACACTACATCAAACATGCTCCTTGTCAAATTCTTAGATGTTCCAATGTATGACTTTGTATAGAGTCAAAACAAGAATCAATCTCCAACACTCAATGGTCTAAGGAGAAACCACAAGAAGAAAAGTGGCGGAGAGGTGAAAGGGACAAAGAGCCTCTTAAAGAGCAATAGAAATATTAGTGCATATAGAGAATTGGACTCAATTATTACATGGAAGACTCCCCTCGATGGGACCGTGCACAAATCGAGATCCAACTCACGCGCTCTCGAGTAAAGACAAACCAAATTGAAACATATGATGTGATCTCTACAACAACTAAGAAGGTAAGCGGGCTCGTTTTACAATGTTTACTTTTCTTATATGATTTGGGTTTCGATGATTTTTTTTGGTCACAAACTTGGTATATTGAAAAATAATGGTCCTTATGGAAAAAAATGATTATGAACCAATAATGGTCCACGTTTTGCATCGTTTGTATTTTGTTTTTTGCAGGTTTTTTTTAACCCCAAAATAATTTGAAAAAGGAAAAATCAGTTTTTTATTTATTTAATTGAATAAAAGGTAATTTTCCAATATATTTAGTGAAACAAGACTCGAAGCTATTGCAACAATATACTCATTATGAGTTTAACATGTCATTTTATGGGAATTGAACTTGAGTGGGGAGTTAACAATCATTCCTCCCAACCATCCAAACTAAACCTAATGGACAAATAATTATGTTATCTTACTAAAATGTTAGTGCAATTGATTTAGCTTTTTAAAATCTCTTCGAGCCTCTTATCTTTAAGTATTTTCTTAAAGGTGATATCAATTTGTATTTCAAAATTTGTAAGTTTTCATAATGTCCATGTTTCTTTTGTGTTTGATACAAAGAAATGTAGAGTTTTGAACTTGATAAAGTTCTATGAATTAGTCACATGATGTGAGGTTTTGAAAAATGTCTTCACATTTTGAAAAATGTCTATATGAAATTCATATATGACTGAGTATAATATTTCATTACATATATCCAATATAATGAGAGATAAACTCAGTAAGGGTGGTGACCAATTACTTGTATTTTTATTTTTAGAAGTATATAATAATAATAATAATAATCCCCTGGATGGGGTGCCACGTCGAGAGGGGAGGACACACGAGAACGAGCTAGGTAGAGCCATAATTAATGACCACTGGCTCCCATCTCCTCACCATTAAGATGGGAGTGAGCCCAAGCAGCCAACACCAGTGAACGAAGCCTCTCACGCGAGTGAAGAGGACGGTAGATCAGTGCACTAAGAACATAGCCTTAATGGCCAAGGCTGTCACGGTCACCTTCATCCTTATCAGTCGCCCTGAAGGATATGAGATGCATTTGGAAATTGAAAGGCCGAAGGTTGAACCTTCGGAGTGTTGGAGAAGGGACACTCATCCAATCGACATTTCGGTTATAGCTCTGCTTCTCCACATGCCAAGAGCAAG
Source organism: Picea engelmannii (assembly GCA_009831015.1). Classification (NCBI taxonomy): domain Eukaryota; kingdom Viridiplantae; phylum Streptophyta; class Pinopsida; order Pinales; family Pinaceae; genus Picea; species Picea engelmannii. Next base: position 55,665 of record ML824037.1, on the reverse strand, counting down.
GGGACGACCTCGCAGAGGTGCGACGTGGTATGCATCTGACTCCCGAAGGAAGCGGTAGAAGAAGTTCGAAAAAGCGCTAGCTATGGAATGCACTCGGAGAACCAAGAAGCCTAGGAGAACCAGAACGCCTCCCATGGCGTATGTGGAGGAGATTGTTCTGGACAAACCCATCTAGGTTCCTCCAGAACATCTCCTCTTCACTGTCCCAGATAATTTGGATGTCCACACCTGTTTCGTGAACAATGCCAAGCCTCAGGTTCTAGGACTGACACACAGTCACAAGGAAGATTACCCAACATGGGTATACACAACCTGCTATGTTGAGGAAGAATTACCAGGCAACATAGAAGAAACGACAAATTCAACAAGTGGCGAACCTCCAGAGGAACTGGCACAGTAGGACAGGTTGCAAGGTGGCAGCGCAAATGAAGACAAGGAGGAGATTGATGCACATGAGCCAATTCCCCTCTCCTCCCCTCAGGGAGAATGGCAGGACCAACCTCCACTCCTCCACCCAGAGCATCTGAAACTGATTTTTGAAATGTGCAGCATGGTGGAAGACCAAATCCACAGGGCCATCCAAATCAGTCAACACCTTGACATGATTTACGCTGCTTAATCCAGCACATCTCCAAGCCGACAATTCCCGACGTGCGCACATGCCTACGCGATTCCAGTCAGACTGGGAAAGAATGACAAAGATGACGAGAACACCAGGTAAAAGGCTTTGTGAATGATCATAGTTAGAAATTCTCTTTTGTTTCAAATCAAAGCTTTAGCTCAGTTAGACTATAGTTATGTTGCTAGTAGTAATTTAGGGAACATACTTACACTAATGGCGGCCATGCATCCTGGTTTCCTTCGGGCAGGGCGGATGGCAGCCTGGTTATTTTTGTTTGAAAAAAAGTGGCATGGAACGACCAGATGTCTCGATTTCCTTTTTAGGAGGGACAACTGGCACTGCAAACGACTTTGTAAACCTGCAACTTCAATATAACAGGATCCTCCTTTTTACTTAAAAAAAATAAAATAATAATAACAATAATCATTTTATTATTAATATGTAAATGATAATAAGATCCAAAGTAATATTATACACTAACATCTTCCTTAAGATTGACTTAGGGGTAAGAAATATTATGCAAATCTGTTAAGGTCCCACCCTAACTCTCTTAGTTAGGAGGATAGGTTGTTACTTAATGTTTTGGGGGCACCTTTATTAAATAAGGCCCATGAGGTAGTGGAGTGTGAAATCAATAAATGTAAGTGGCCTCATTAAAGAAGGTCCACTAGTTAGTGGTTGAGGCTTCATCAATGCTTTAGGGTTTTGTTCAATTAGAAACTATATATAGTAGTAAAAGCTACACAATCAATGATCAAGAAAATATTATTGTATTTGGAGCTTTTCAAAGGTTGGAGGTTTCCCATGGGGGCTTCACCTTGTTGACCAATATCTTATCATGCTCATTCATAAAGGGGGTTTTTAAATTGTGAAAAATAAAGTCAATGTATTGTAGGTATTGGGGGGGGATGTGGGGTATCAGAGGGTTTATAGATATTAGGGCATATAAAAAGGGTTATCTAGTAAAAATAAGTTTTTTTTATTGGAAACATATATATTGGGAGGGAGGTTCAACAAAATTGTTTTGGAAGGTACTTATCAATATCTAGTGAAATTAGATGTATTCTTTAATATCCCGTGAACCCATGTGTTATTTCACAGGTTCACTAAGTGAAGACCCCGAGAGGTTGCCCCCTCAAAGAATCAAGTGAACATTGCACTCAATTTTGAATACAATAAAGGTTTACTTACTATTGTTATTTCATAATTCTATTTCTGTTTATTATCTTTTCACCAGTATATTTTTATCTATTTTTCTCTAAATATTCCATCTCAACTAATAAAGAACACTATAAGTGGTATCAAAGCACTTTTCTATGCCAACACATGCTCCAATTTTTTAAAACAATTTAGGCTAGAGACATGTTTTGATATCTTTATATAACATAGAAATTTATCATTCAATGGGTGAACTTGTAGTTAGGGAAGAGTACATGTAGAAAATAAAAGAGGAATCGCCTGGTTGGACACCCTTGTAACCTTTGTTTGTACCTCTTCAAGTAGTACTACATCAAACAACAATAGTGTACATATTTGTCTTCAGTGTATGCTCAGGTATATCAAAATCGTAGGTGCACTTGAAACAAGCCTTACGTAATCCTATCAGTCATGCTGTTCCTATAGTGTACCGAGAACAACACTTGAGGAGATCACTCTCGCATACTAGGCAATCGAGCAACATGAGTAAGGGTATGGTCTATCCTCCTTAGTTAGTGTCGTGAAATATTCAGTTGAGTACTATTGTTGGAAACCCTCCCGTATATCAAAGAGCTATAACATTTGACACTCCTTTTTCCTCAGGATCCTCCAAACCCTTGCTTCTATAGAATAAGAAATACAATTCCTACATAATTTGCAATGTCAAGAATTTGGGAATTTCACCGGCATAATAATTTAGAAGGGATTATACTCCCATTGAATTTGAAAGAAATAATTTAGGTCCCACCAACACCATACCAGGAAACCTAGCTCAAAATCCTTCCTTGCATAATGTTGATCATTATGGTGTCACTCTGTAGTAAATATTTTTTTGTGGACTTGCCAGTGCCATTGCTTGTGACCCCTCTCCATGGATTCCTCTTAGGACATTGATCATGTTGGGATATCTCTTGTCTAACTTCTTCAATAAACCTCATGGTCACATGACACAAACTTGCAACATATCAACCATGGAGGATGTATAGTGACTATTTCAATCTCTCTCCCAATCAATCAACACTATCACCTAGTTAGTTAGCACAATGGAGACCAACATGTCCTCCCTCACTAAGAAATTTATCCTTTGTTTTGATTGGATTGAGAAGCTAAAGGGTAAGAATAATGAGGGTGGAAATTTCTTAGGTGAAGGCTCTCATAAGGGTAAGCACATTGATGAGGAAGAATAACACAATAATGACCACTCCTTTTCTAGCCATTCCCACAATTTGATGCCTTGCTTCCCTAAAGTTGATATGAATAAGTTTGATGGATTGGATCTTATTAGCTAGGTTGACCAAATGAAGGACTTATTTTTCCTTCATGCCATAGTTGTTGACCTATTGAAACTTTGAATTAGTGTCCTTTATGTGGATAGAAAACATTGTTAGTGGTGGAAATGGAATTAAAAAAGCATCTCTAAGGTTCATTACATGGAATAAGTTTGTAAAGCCTTGTTTTCCCACTTTATAAGGGATGCTTATTTTATGGACCATATTACCAAATTGCCTTAAACTAGCACAATGAAAGAATATATTGATTCTTTTGAATGCTTGGCTGTTATAATAGAAAACTTAATTTATTCCTTTTTTAAGTAATGCTTTATCAGTGGTATTAAGGAAGAAAACAAAGCCCATATAGAGATGAACCACCCTACTAATTGGTTGGAGACCACTCATCTTACTCCTGAAAAAGTTGTCTTCTATGCCCAATCCATATGCCCAAACTTTGCTCCATGTCCATGCCCAAATGTAGTGGCTCCTCAACAATATTCTCCATCCCTTAGGCTCCAAAAATGAAATAGGATGAAATGGAGGAACACCAATTGAAGGGTCTGTGCTACAACTTTGATGAAAAATATTATCTAAGGCATACATACAATGAAAAAAAATTATTTATTGCCATTTCTATGGACATTTTTGATGATGAAATTGATGGTATGACTTAGGAGGAAGTCACTCCCCTCTTCGAGGAAGTTTCTCTTCCTAATCAATTGCGTGAAGAACCCCAAATACATATTCATGCTTTGATTGGTATTTCCTCTCCTAAGATGTTAAAATTGGTCATCTATATCAAGAATCAAAAGGTCATTGTCTTAATCGACATAAAAAACACCCATAATTTCACTCATCACCACATTGCCCAAGAAACACACTGCTATATCTATGGTGTTAACAACTTTCAAATCATGATTGTTAATGGGGTACCCATGAAATATGGCAATGAGTGTGAAAATGTGAAACTTCAAATGGGTGATTATTCCCTAAAAACTCACATGTTTTCCATTGAAATGGGTGGTTGTGATATTGTTTTAGGTGTTGAATGGTTGAGAACATTAGGCCCCATGACCATGGATTTCCTAGAATATACATGAGTTTTTAGAAGGATGGGAATCCCTACATGCTCAAAGGTCTCAAAGTAGGATCTATAGAAATAGTCAGCTCCCACCATATGGAAAATATTCTAAAAAAGGGTCATTATTGAATTGTTGTACAATTCCATGCTATTCAAGCCTTTGAGAATGCTTCTCATACAATTCATTTAGACTTACAGTAACACCAATAGGTCTTTGAACTTCTCCAAGGATTACTACCCTAATGTGGAGAGCATGTTCATAATATCCCACTACTCTTAGGTACCGTACCACTCAATGTTTACTTGCATTGTTATCCTTTTGCCCAAAAGAATGAAATAAAAAAGATTGTCTAGGAGCTATTGACTACAAGTATCATCCATCCAAATACCAACCTGCACTCTTCTTAGATCATCACAGTTCTTAAAAAAAAAAGGTACTTGGTGCATGTATCTTGATTTTCAAGCTCTTAATGACTTGATTGTCAAAGAAAAAAATTCCATTCTAGTCATTGATGATCTCTTAGATGAGCTACATGGAGCTCAAATTGTTAACCAAACTTGATCTTCGCTCCAATTATCACCAAATTCGCTTGAAGGAAAAAGATATTCCAAAGACTACTTTCCACACTCACAAAGATCCTTACAAGATTTTGGTGATGCCCTTTGATATTTGCAATGCACCTTCCATTTTTCATAGCCTCATGAACCACATCTTTTGACCCATTCTACACCATTTTTTCCTGGTCTTCTTTGATGACATATTGGTCTACAAAAAAATTGGATGACATATGTGGATTAGGTCTTACATTGAAAAAAATTTGAGATCTAAAATGAACTTCCTAAAAGATATAATAAAAAATTATGAATTAATCATTTTGTAAAAAAAATATTAATAACAATTCACCTATTACACTACAATCTATGTAACTAAGATTAAGTTGAATTAAAAAAATTATAAAAATAAAATTAATAAAAAACTATAAAATTAAATACTTTTAATAAGTACTCGTAAATAAAATATAAAGTGTTATATTATTAATTTTACCTATTGAATATAACCCACTTACAAAATATGTTTATAAATCGAATATTGATAATATGTTTATAAAACCACATACAAGATATGTTTATAAACTCACGTTGACATTATGTTTATAAACTCAATATTCAAGATATACTTATAATGCCAACGGTATATTTATAAACCCACGTTGGCATTAGTAATTAGTTCTTTTAAAGTACATGTTTATTATACATCGACTAACCATTAATTAATTCTCTAAAATGAATACATTGGTTGTGTAGTTGTAAGTTCACATAAATATTCTCTATAAAGTTCTTTAGTAACATCTACACAACCAAAGTATTCAATTTAAAAAGTTAATTAACAATTACCCAAATTAAATTTATATAGATATTCAACCAGTTCAAGTAGATAAATTTATATAATATCGATAAGTTCACATAGATATATATTTTTTGTTAGCTAAACATCCCTAATTTATGAGATTGGCTTGTGGTTGAGATGCTACGATTCAGGGGCATCTAAGTTGTCAAAATCATCTGAGGATCGCATTCGGTTTGGATCGCACCAACCCTTAACATGGTTGGATTTGAGGTGTTCCCATAAATTTCAAACCAATAACTTTACTTACAGAATGCCTTAACAACACACTCCCTCACCAATTATTTTACATCCCACGAACAAGTTCACATAAATATTATTAAAAAAAAAAAAAATTTGATTATGTAAATCTCTACCTCTAAGTTAATGTAAGTTAAGTTTATGTAGATCCAACTTAAATTTAAGCAGATGCAACTTAACTTTACTTAGATGTTATTAAAAGACTATTCAATTTTGAAAAAAAATTGTACATTGAAAATTATTTTATTTTATAAGTAATTTAAGAGTATTTTATTTATAGTATTTTAAGAGTATATTTATATTAAATATTTAATAGTAATTTATGAATGTTTTTCTATTATGAATATTTTATTTACAATATTAGTTATGGGTTTTATTCACCATTTAGAATCTAACAAGTAAATATATTTAATTTGAGCAATATCAATTCAACTATAAGGAATAATGTCATTCTTTAAAATGTGATTGGTTTTTATAAAGTTGATTGAATAATGTCATTCTTTAAAATGTGATTGGTTTTTATAAAGTTGATTTTGTTAGTACATTTTTTGTTTTAATGATCATTTTTTACCTCAAAATTCCCCTAATGCAACTCCTATGTAATCATCAATTGTTCCTCAAACATTTTTTTTTGTTTGTTTGCTATTTTGTCCGTGACCTATGGGACTAGCCTGTGGCTTGAGAAACCGTGACTCAAGAGCATCTAAGCCGTCAAAATCACCCGAAGATCTCACCCGGCCTGAGCCACACCAACCCTTAACATGGATGGATTTTTTATCCCCGCAGGTTTCAAACCGGTGACTTAACATCACAAAGTGCCTTAACAACACACTCCGTCACCAATTGTCCTACACCTTGGGGATGTTCCTCAAACATTCTAAATGTGCTTTCGATGTTTTAAAAGTGGAATATTTGAGACATGTTGTTAATGAGGAGGGTGTGCATCTTGATCCTAAGAAAATTGAGGTGATGCCAGATTGACCTAACCCTAAAACTCCCAAATGTTTGCATGAACTTCTTGACCTCATAGTTTACTACATGAAGTTTACCGAGAACTATGGTAAAATTGTAGCTCACCTCACCACCTAGGATAAAAAAGAATTCCTTTAATTGGAATGAGGAGGTTGACCATGCTTTTCGATCTTTAAAAGATGTTATGTGTACTACCCTAGTAATCACCCTATCCGACTTCAATAATACTTTTTTTTGGAATGTGATGCCTTAGGCAAAGGGATTGGGGTAGTGTTAATGCAAGAGGGATGCCCACTAGCCTTCAAGAATAAGAAACTATGTGATAGAAACTTGGGAAAATCTACATATGAGAAGGAAATGATGGATATTATTCATTAAACTAATATGTGGCATCCTTACTTTATGGGGCATTGTTTCCAAATTAAAACAAACCATAATAGCTTGAAATATTTTCTCAAACAGAGTATTTCCTCCCTAGAGTAGAAAAAGTGAGTTAGAAAAATGTTAGGCTTGACTATGAGATTATCTACAAGAAGGGAAAGGAGACTATGGTGGTTGATGCTTATCTAGGAAATATGATGAGGAGGGTCCCTTATTTTCCTTATCTTTCATAGTGCTTGACTAGCTATAGGTGGTACATCGTGAATGTTTAGTGGATGTTACGATCATGCACATGTCTAATGGTTATAGCTAACCCACAAGCATCCAAGATACACTTGGCAGAATGATGAGCTCCTATATAAAGGACATCTTTTTTTCAGTTTGGGATTCCACATTTAAATCCATAGTTGTATCTGCATTACACTCTGTTAGCACTAGAAGTCACACCTACATTGCAGTAGGTGTAATCCTAGTACCCATCAGAATATAAATGGATTGAATTGGTTTGAGTAGGTGGATAAACAAGATTGGGAAAGAAAGGGAGAGGGAAACAAACTATCTGTAGAGGCATTCCATTGGGCATGGAGTCATAACATCCTAGAGATCAAAGGAAATCAAACTGTATACCAGCTAAAGGGGATATATAATGATGAGTAGAAGCACATTGAATATGAAAAAAGGAAGAATATCCATTGTACAAAGATCCTTTCTGCAAACAGATTAAATATTTCTTAAACATTAAACAATGATTTAATGGGCAAGCTACAACAGATCCTCTGTTGTTCATGAATCCATCAATCAATGGTATCTATGATCCTCAAAACTTGCAATATATTCAATAAAGAAGATAAAAAAGAAATGGGAAAACAAAGAAGACCATTTGATAAACAAATCTCAAGAATCTTTAATGGCAGAAATGTTCATTACAAACAAGCCCTCAGGCTTACAAACGAGCAACTAAACTGCTCCTCCAACTCTCTCCTATCTTGGATCATGAATCCAACCTCTTCTTTATCAAAATCCACTTTCATATATAGTGAATGATCTCTCTCTACCCTAAGGAGGTCGAAACCAAGGAGCTCCATAAGATCCTCCTCAATTTAGGAGTTTGTTACAAAAGATTCCAACAAAAACATAACAAATTCCTATTTTTTGGGATCTTGTCTATTGAGATAAATGCCTTTAGAAACATGTCGTGTTGCTTGATGTGGAGATGGAACACATGTCCCTCATGTATAAATAACTCCTAGGAAACCATTCTAACATTCCCTGATAGCTGGCAGCCCTCCCATAGCTCGAATTTGTCAAACTGTTAGAGTTCGCAACGCATTTGACAACATGCGCTGCGAACTTTCCTATAGGTGATGTTTTTATCGTTTCTCCAAAAATACGAAATGGGTCAGGTGGATGTTTTGTTAGCAAGTAAAAAACATCATGTTTTTCCTCCACACCAAATTATAGAGGAACCTAGATTGGAATTCAAAAGTTATGATCAAAACAATACTCTATTATGTGCTAATTGCTTACAAACTATCATAAATACCAGTTCACAATGATAATGAGTTCAGGCACTGCGAACTTTCCTGTAGCAACATGTTTCACTTTTCCAATGATTTAACATCTCAAAACTCATACCAGGTGTCCTGATATGCTGCAAAATTTCATTACCTTGATATATGACTGGAGGAAAACACCAAAATTTGTTAATTATGGTTTAAAACTCATAACCATCACCAAAATTGTTGTAAAATGCATGAAACAAAAACTTTGACCAAAACTGATGTTGTTGTTGGGAAGATCAATGTCTTTATCTTCTAGTTTTGGAGCTTCTTCTTATAGACACCTTGGCCAACATGTATAATCACTGCTTGGCCGCTTTCTGTAATTCGTTATGACAACTAGGTGTTTGAAAACAGTGTACGCAAGAATTTAGGGTTTAAATGACAATATTGTTTTTCCTAAATCTCACCTTGTCTAAAAATTTATACACATCACTCTATACACATCAAGGTATGATATGGATCATACTTCAAATAGGAGGGATAAAGGAACAACAACTGATATTTTTAATATAAGGAAGTCAAGTGAGAGTTTTTTGCTAAAACAAGGTTTTCATCATAATAAAAATCAGCTAGTAGCATTAATGATGTATGCAATTTCAGGCTAGGTTCTGCAAATGATTTGAGCACACACTTCAGGTTTGATAGTGGTCTCATTCAATGGATTAATATTACACTTAAAAATGATGCAAAAGACAAGGGTTTCAATAGTTATGGAGCAAAGGGTTCACAATGCCCTGTTCGCAGTGCCGGAGCAACCAGTTCGCAACGCTGAGGTATTTTAGTGGGAGAGGGGGCTTCTTAGTAGAGGAAAAGATGCATGAGGTAAATAAATCATCCCTGACCGGTGTGTAGGATTCAGGGCACCATGGGAAAGGATTTAAAAGTTTGCAACAAATAATATTGAACAGTTCGTAGTGCCAGTGCATAAGGCAACATAAACCCTTCTTTCAACCTTTGTACAATGTGAAAACCATCAAGGAGTACCTGATAAACTTGGTTTTGATGTTGATGCATGTATACTTAAGTTGATATGTTTTCAAGTTATCCAAACTCAACGATCCTTTCAGCGAGTCTGCAACGACAGTTCACAGTGCCAAATTCAAAATCAATGGCACACTTCAAGGAGACTGTTGGAAATTCTGGGACATAATCCTTGAAAAATTAATTATATGAGGGCACTAAAAACCATAAAATCCCCTTTGACACGTTTCTTAACTGCAATGATGATGAAATAATGCATGAGGTACTCATGAGTACGTTGCGAACTCTCTTGGTGAGTTGGCAACAAATACATCTGACTTTGACTTGATATATAATCGATTGGATGGTGACAAAGGGAAACTTGTGTACAAATTGGAGGTATGACATTTCATGGTAACGAATTTAGGATCAAAAGTGTGACTCATAGGGACTTATTTACCTTGTCATGGTGACTAATTCCATGACATAAAAACTCTAAACCAGGGCTGAACAAAACTTTGCTTATTCAAATCAAAATCTAAGTTATGACCACACCAAGAAGACTCAAAACCTAAGACTTATAAAACCCTATGACTCCAAATAAAACAAAACCAAAGTGTTTTTGACCCCCTACAATTCTATGTGCTAACACACTCCTCTCCCATAGTGGGTCATTTTGGGTTCATTCTTTTGGGAAGCATGAAGAAGGGAATTCACTCCTTTGTGGTCGAATATGAAACTTTCTAATGGCACAAGGGGGGGAAAATAGAGCCTTTAAGAGAATTTCAATTCTCTACCCATTCCAACAACCATGTGGGCTGGAATTTCTATGGATTTCATTGTGGGGTTACCGAAATCAGGCAACAAATTAGTAATTATGGTAATTATTGACTGTCTTTCTAAGTATGCTCACTTATATGCCTTACATCACCCATTCAATGCCTCAATAATAGTAAAATTCTTAATGGACAACATTTTTAATCTCTTTGGCATGCCTAAATTCATTATGACTGATTGTGACCCCATCTTCACTAGCAATTTTTGGTAGGAATTGTTTTGACTTCAAGGTACCCAATTGAATCTTAGTGCAACATATCATCCCCTGAAAAATAGCTTGATGAAAGTAGTGAACACATGTTTAGAATCTTATTTATGTTATTTTTCTTCAAACTAACAAGCCCAATGTGTCTAGTGGTTACCCCTCGTTGAATGATGGTACAATGATAACTATCATGGTGTTACTAAAATGACCATGTTTGAGGTAGTCTATGGACAACTATCCCCATCAATGATCTTGTACTTACTAAGCCTTTGTAAGGTTTAGGATCTGGAGAAAACCCTCACAATTCATGCTAACATTATTCATATCCTCTAGGATAATTTGGTGTTAGATTAAAATCACATGAAGTAATAGGCTGATCAACATCACTATGATCACCAATTTGAGGAATTGGATAAGGTGTTCATGCATCTCCAACCCTATAAGTAGACATCACTCATGGAGAAAAGCCACTAGAAGTTATCTCCTAAGTTTTATTGACCCTATACTATACTCAAATGTATATGCCCACTAGCTTGCAAATTGGCTTGGCCTATCCACTCTAAGCTCCACCTAGTCTTTCATGTGTCTTGCTTGAAGAAGGTGCTAGGGTCTAATTATAGAGTTCAAACCACCTTCTAGAATTGGACAATGAGGGTTCCATTTGGTTACATCCTTAGGTTGTCTTGGGAAAATTTGAGCTCCATCTTCACCATCACACTATTTAGGAAGTTCTGATCCAATGGAAGTATACATAGTCTAGAGATGCTACATGAGAACCAACATATATTCTCCACCAGTTTTCTCATCTCCAACCTTTAGGACAATGCTGTTTTATAAGGGGGAGGACATGTTAGGGTCCCACCATAACACTCCTAGTTAGGAAAATAGATTTTTACTTAATATATTGGGGGCCATATTTAATAATAAGGCCCATGAGGTAGTAGAGTGTGAAATCAATATATGTGGGTGACATCATTAAAGAAGATCCACTAGTTAGTGGTTGAGGCCTCATTAATGGAGGTCCCCTAGGTGGTTAGGGTTTTGGTCAATTAGAAAATATATATAGTAGTAGAATTTGTGTAATTAGTTTTCAAGTGAATATTATTGTATTTGAACTTTTCTCAAATAGAAGGCTTCCCCCTCAAAGAGGAAGGTGAGCACTACACTCAATTTTGAATAGAAATAAAGGTTTTCTTATTGTTTTTATTTCCAAATTATGGTTATGTTTATTTTCTTTCCACAACTATATTTCTATCTATTTTTATTTAAATATTCCATCTCATCTAATAAGGAACACCACATGATCCATGATTTATCTCATGTAATCAAATATGACATGCAAGTAAGGAGAATGCCCACATGCAATGTACCACATGAGGAGGCAGTCCATATATTGGTCGATGCCAAATTTTGCTTTATAGAAAAGGACTAGCCTTTGATTTGTTAGTTAGGTCATTAGCCAAGACTATTTTTTCCTTTTTCCATTAAGGTGACAATTTTATCCTCTTATCATGGAGGTTAGTATCCACTGATATGTCTTCTAGGTTTTCAGTTAGGACTAATTTTTCCTTTTCCCATCAAGGTGACAATTTAATAATCCTATCATGGAGGTTAACAACCTTCAATTTGCGGGTCAAGATTCGTTTAGTCCTCTGTTGATAAAATTAACAATTTTATCCTCTTGTTAGATGGGTTGATCTTCACCCATTGAAGAGTAGGTGGTAACACTTTACTTTTGGTCTTGTCCTCCAATTTCCTTGATGATGGTGTGGATTCTGGTGATTAGAGACACATGTTCTTCTAACTCTGACAAAGACATAAAGATATAGAGTTTATGACTCTATTTCCAAGACAATGAATTAGGGAGGTATTATTCATGTTTTGGACAACTCCGTGAATTTCTTCCACACTTTTATGTGGTCACTTTCCCATTAATAGATAATATTCCTCTTAAGAGAGTAATAATGTCATTTCAATTTCATATTGACACAATAGTAACTCAATTTGTTTCCTATCATGAGAGTATGATGCTATGCATCTTCTCCCTGCATTATTTTGCTTTGAATTTTTTCTCTGGTATAAGTATTTCGACGGGGAAGCACAATGATAAAGCCATCCATAATTTTATCTTTAGTGTATCTAATGTTGAGGAATCAACAAGTGTTATAGCTCTAATGTGTCTTCCAATGGGGAACCACATTTATGAATTCTTCATGTGTTTTATCTTTAGTTTATCTATTGGTGAGAAATTACCAAACATATTTTCTCTAATGTATCTTATAGTGGGGAATTATTTTTTGGTTATGTACATCCATAAATTTTCATTCTTGAGTAATGTCTCCAATTGGATTTTCGAAGAGTCAATGTTTGACCAATTAAATATTATCCTTAACATCCCTCTTCATATGCACTTGGGAAAAATATGAGGTACAACGATCTATAATGTCTCCCCCTTTAGGATAGCTTTAAAATTCTAGTCAATATCTCTAGGTTCACATTTTTTGTAAATATTATTTAGAGAGTTGAAAGGAAGATAATTTTTGTAGGATTTTTTCACCCTATAGGAGCTGAGCTCCCTTAGTTTCTACTAGTGCCTAAGATAGGAATAGAGACATAAAATAAGAATGTTCCTATATCTGATTCATACATGAAAACAACCAAAGAAGATGAAAACCTCCGAAAGATCAAAGCAATCATGCATGGATTGAAAACATATCTAATAGTATATCATAACACATAATTATATTAATTCTCTACCAATGAATGCATAAAAATATATGAACAATTAGATAAAGGGAAACATCTAGTATGTCTTATATTAATCAAAGAAACAATATTACAACTTACAGATGTAGATTGAAGAGATGGCCTCCTTTCAAGCTCCTTGCCCAAGTCTTATAACCAAATCACCAGAGTAACTTTCTTAGCTCTTTCCTACCCTCTTCCCATGGGAAATGGCTTGGTTCTTATAGGGATTTAGGGATAAGGCCATATAGTTATTAGGATAATATTCGTGAGCTCACAATGGAAGGATTCTCGAGAGTAAACCTTGAGAAATCAGTGGGAAGTCTCATCCATCGAAACCAAATCCAAAAATAGGAGCTTCTAGTCTTGGTCTCTCCCTAGACACATAGACAGAGCGATCGATCGCTCCTTGGCAGGCCAAAAGGAGCAACCATCCCTTTTGGTCACATCCTCAATGAAGGAAAAAGGTGACTGAGTTGGAATTTGGCTGGAAACTCAGGGAATAAGTGGTAGGTTTTAAGGATTAAAATAAGGGGTTTATAGGGGATAATGACCTAGTGATTAGGTGATATTTAGGTGATAATGACCTAATGATTAGGTGAAAAATAAATCTATAACAAATGGCTCTTAAAGTGTGAGGTCAGAGGAGGTGTCTGATGGTCGAAACACTTTATAAATCAAGTCGCAGAGCTTTGGGAAAAGAAGCTTGGAGAAGAGCATTGTCATTCCTGTAGAAAAAGATCCCCGAGGTGGGCATACCCATACTCTGTTGGACTGTCATTGATGTCAACAGTCGATGTGATTACCACATATGAGATTGTCATTGATGTCAACAAGTATACCTGTTAGCAGAAGATGTCAAAAATTATGCAAAGATCAAAAGCATAAGCTCAAGAGGAGGAGCGAACAATATGCAGATATCAAAAGCTCAGAAGGGAAAACGCAGTACGTTAGCAAATGTAGAGATAGGCTGAATCAATTCATGATTATTGTTGATCACGATAGGATCAACAATGTTCCTATGATAAAAGCTCAAGAGGGTTAGTGAATGAAGATCAAAGCTTAGAAGGAAGAAGGTATTGCAGAAGTATTGTCGGGATCGATGGAAATATTGAGAAGTCAACCAATGCACATGAAAAGGTGAGAAGTATCAACATCCATCTGATCAAGGAAATTGATGGTGTTGATCGTCTCATATAACAAATGATGGTCATATGAGTGACTGTGGGCTTGAGGATCGTTGGAGGATCATGGCCATCGGATTTGCAAGCCAGATCAATGATAGGGATAAATTGCGGAGATCGAAAGGAGATTTAAACGATTCACTAGTTCCAATCCCACAATTGGCCTAGATCGTCAGCTCTCATAGGCGTGAATATCAACGGTTGTGGTTGATCCAAAAAGCGATCGGATTAATTCAGATTGAATTTTGACCGTCGGATGCGCAATCACCAGATCAACGACAGGGATAGATTGAGGAGATCGAAAGGAAAATTAAATATCATGCTAGTTCCAATCCCACAATTAGTCAGGACCGTCCGAACTTATAGCTTCGAAGATCGACAATTGTGGTTTACTCACCAACAATGCACAACTTCCAATTGCGTAGTTTTGGTGACGAGTTAAATCACTTGCAAGTTGTGGTTCTGTAATCATCCTTGATTGTGGATCTGCTTCAAGAATATTCACAACCGTTGGATCACTTTTGAGTGGAAGGACAGGATAAGCAAGGCAAAATGATTGAGAATTCGATTATGCGAATTCTCGTCAGCCATCAGATCACTTTCGAGTGGAAGGACAAGATAAGCTAACAAAGCTGCATCGTAGAAATATCGAGTTGTCGATCTAAGATCATGATCAACGAACAACATTCGTTTCAGGTATAAAGTAGTGAGGAGGTTATGCTCCGAAAAGTTTGAGATTTGAAATATCCGAAGCCCAGAAATACGAAATGAATAAGGACCATCAGATTTGGAGGACATACGATGACCGTTGGATTAGGTTTGTTGGTCAGCAGACCACGTCAACAAATACACGTGGTATAATCAGATGATGACAAGTTTCAACAGGAAATTTGCTCGTGCCATGTCAACAAGTGACGTAAGTAAGTTACGTCACTCCGAGAGATTTACTTCGGGAGTTTCACATGTCAAAAGTCTTGAAGTCCTGAAGGATGAAGTTCCAAAGTTACTCTTAGCCATCGATCTAAGATACCCTTTAGATACTATCCTGACCGTTAGATCAAGGATATGAACATGTGTCACATCAGAGGATCTATGTCGACGTCAGTAAGAAACTGTGATAGACCACATCAACAGTCTACGTCAACAAGGATACGTGGCACAATCAGAGAATGAAAAGTGTCAAGTTGAAATCAACATTTCAGGTACGTGCAAATCAAAAATCTGAGTGACACGTGAAACTTCTCGGCTCGTGACATGTCATCAAGTGATGCAAGTAAGTTATGTCACTCTGGGAGTTTTACCACCAACACTCACCCAAAGTCCAGAATGCCAAAGACCCGAAGTGGAAACGAGACATCCGATCTGAAGATCACTTCGGGAGCACTCTAGACCGTTGATCTACTACAGTGGAAGGATAGTGTAAGTGGAAGCGTTAACCGACAACAAGCGATCTCCACCGTTTTATGAATTGCACAGCAGGTGATCACTCCGGAGGAAAGAATGTGTTGAGATTTTAAATATCCAAAGTCCAGAGACCCGAAGGAGATCTCGACCATTAATCCGAGAGGGACACGCGTAAGTGGTTTGTCATCTCCAGAAGATTTATGTATGGAGGAAATAAGGGTTTGAGACTCGAAATCTCTGAAGTCCAGAGACTTGAAGGAGATCTCGACTGTCAATCTGATGTTCGGTTTCATTCTCAACCATTGATCAAAATACAGTGGAAGGATAGCGTAAGCATAATAGATGAAGTCGCAGAGTAAAATGTGGCCATCCATCTCATTTATTGATTAAGTCCTGGCCATTGGATTAAGAAATGAAGGATATATGTAAGGATTGAATATAACCATTGATCTGATTCCGAGATATAATGTGAACCATCCGATCTATTCGGTGATATCGTATTCAAGAGATTTGAAAGGTTGGAAGTCACGAAGACCTGAAGGACGAAGACCCAAAGTCCTGACAATCATCCATATCATCGAGAGATTGAATCGATAAACACTCAAGATCTTGTCTCGCCTAGCGTCTGGTCAACGCCATTGGTCATATGGTAAAGAGATTAAAGGGAAGAATGTAGTGCGTCGCTTAAATTGTTAATACTGTGGTTCTACTCCATTGATCATATGAACATGGTTTGAAGGAAACACCGATCTCTGATATCAAAGAGATGAAGGAAATCGATCCACGCATGTGATCGATTTGTGAAAGGAAAGGGGATGACAGGTGTAACGCTGAAGACCCAGATTGATGATCTGTGGTGGTCCCAAAAGTTATTGTAAATGAACAAGTTAGTTATAACGTGTTGCAAAAGTCGGCTCAATAACTTAAACAAGTTTTGACAATAAACAAGTATAAATACAACCATGATTGGTTCACTTGAAACAATGCTTGTGGAGAAAGAGTGGCTTGTTAGGTGAATGGGGTGGATCGAGATCTAAGGTCCGTGCGAATATAAGAGAAATGTAGAAGTGAAGAAGGCATGAATATATCAGAGGAAAGATAAAGCGAAGAAGGAACAAATTTCAAAGAGAAGATGAAATGCAGTGATGAGCGTTTATGGTATACCTTTGATCATGAGATAGATTTGATTCTATAATGGATTGCTACTACTGGAGTTGAATGAACTCTAGTTGGATAGACTATGTTCTATCAACAAGTTGGGTCTTTCTTGAGAGTTGGTGCTCTCCAAGGAGTTGGTGCTCCTTACTTCAGTTGGTGTTGAAACAAATTAGTTGGTGCTGGGAAAATCCTTATTATTATATTCACATATATTCATATAAATTATATAAAAACATATGGTATCTTTTGTGTCCATTGTGATTATGATTTGATTGTTCTTAATCGGTTCAAATATGTTTTAACTGCTNCCCCCCCCCTCTTACTGTGGGCGGTGTGTTCAACATGCTCGGTAAGAAAGACAAGAGCATAGCTACCATAAATAAACTGCGGATCCAACTGCGGATCCATGCACGACACAAGTGATGGGATGATGGCCACAACAGAATACACCATGGATCCATCAAGAACCAATCATGATGCGATCATGGCTAGGAACGTATAAACTATGGATCCATGCAAGACACAATTGAAATCATAGCCATGACCAAGTATACATGTGGATCTATGTCACAACATACAAATAAGTAAGACGACTCAATAACTGAGAAATCTATATAGTGCTCATGAATATTCTCCATCGCATCTTGGGAAATAAAGTTATCTAACGAGAGAACGATCTTATCCCAAGGTCTTCATCCTTGATCCAAATGGTATGAATCTACAACATGCGAATAAATGAGTTGAAGTTGAGAATGGTATAAACCGTTTGATTTCTAGTCATTAATGTATACTGTTAACAGACGGGAGGGATTCATCGATGATGATGATGGCACCCAATATACCTAGTACAATCTACAAAGTGTGAATAAAGGAGTTGACGCCGAACACTTGTAGATTCACTCAACATGAGCCAATGATGTGAACACATTGTCAAAATGAAAGGAGACTTTCCATTGATGTCTTCAAGTCCCAGGGTACTGATGGGTTTCTAGATTTCAATCCTGGATAATGAGCTAGAGTCGACAGGGTGAAGTATGTCGAAGGAGGGACTTGATGTATCTCCCATCAATCGACATGAAAAATGTAAATATAGATGGTGTGAAAATCATAATAATAGAGCACAACTAACGCAGGGATGGCCGAGAGAAAGAGGAAAAAAAAGACTACAAGTGGTTGACGCAGGGAAATTTTTCTTGAAAAAGTATGCACGAAAAATAACTTGACTTGGAAACATTAACTCGGATGAATACCATAATAACTGGTCATGGAACTATGATTGTAATGTGACACAATGATGGAAATGGTGATCAATGAGGGAGAATGGATGACCCGACTGTTGTATATGATGATATAACAAGTGCATTGTTCAAGGGTGACTCAAAGTAGTAATTGCTTCCAAATAATGAAGATAACAAGACGAAAAAACCCTTTAAAATTTCCCCACCATGAGCGGCGAGTACCTCTTTCTAGTTTTACGAGCTTGATGAGGATAACAAATGATCGATATAGCTCATCTGACGATGATTCCCTCGACATATTTTTAACGACCCTGAAGAAGGAGGGGTTCGGTCCCATGTGTGGGTCCTTCGATGTAAATTTTAATGAGTCCAAAGAAGGTAAACTCGGTGTCCTTTTCATTTTTAGAGAGTCTGAAAAGGTCGTAAAGAAGACTCCACAATGATTCTTTTTTCGTAAACTTAGCCCCTAGGGTCCGAAAAAGAATAAAATGATAACTAGGAGAACTCTTCTAATCGTGCTTGACTAGAGTATTCATTTTTTGTAATTAGTCTAACGAGGCTGAAAAAGGGGTAAACTATCACTCAAAATACGACCTTTATAACCTTTTAACGAGTGTGAAAGGAAACAAGCTCACTCAACAATATTTTCATATTTAGAGAGTCTAAAAAGAGTTTAAAGGAGACTCCAAAGATTTCCTTTTTCGTATATCTTTTACGAGTCTGAAAAAGAGATAAAATTATACTTGGTGACCTATTCTCATGTGTTTTCAAGCATGAGAAAGAACAAATACTAAGCTCGATAACCTATTCTCATGCATTTACAAGCACGAGAAAGAACAAAGACTAAGCTCGAGATTGGTTTCATTTTTACACAAGCTTGAAACAAAGTAAAACTATGCTTGGGTAGGTTCCATTTTTTTGCGAGCTTGAAACTAGGAAAACTATGCTCATAATTGGTTTCATTGTTTTAATGAGCTTAAAACCAAAAACTAAATGTGATCGCCACTTCCCAATGTAAAGTCCAAAGGTGGGTGGTTGGTACTTTGTCCCCAGCTTGAGAAGTTAGCTTAACTCCAAAATGATTATCAAAGGCTAGAGACATGCTCCCAAGCTTCGTTTCATTTTCTAACTCTTCTCCCATCGCCAATTTATATTATAAATTAGAATGCTAGCTACTAATAGGAAAATGCTCACCAGAGGAAGAAACAGGATTGATTGTAATAGGAATATGAAATTAAGGTTTAGTTACGAGTTATTATGAAAGACTTGACTCAACGAGAGAGGAAACTGTTTCATTTTTTTAACGAGCTTGACAAAAGAAAAAAACTATGCTCATAAGGGTCTATTTCATTTTTTAATGAGCTTGACACAAGAAAAGAACTATGCTAAGAAATTGGTTCATTTTTTAACGAGCTTGAAAGTGAAAATAAATTATGCTCTTTGCTAGGTTGGATCCCTAAAAAATTGTTTCATTTTTTAACGAGCTTGACACATAAATGGGAACCATGATCGTAACTATCATATTGATCATGGCTTCCAAGAGGATAATACTCTGGAAGGAATACATGTCAAGGGACAAACCTCGATCATGGTTTCCAAGAGATATTGGCTAGACAGAAGAACAACACTTTGGAAGGAATACATATCAAGGGATGTGATAGGGGTAGGGATATTAGACTCTAAAATCCATATTGAAGAGATCACCATGTCAACTACCGGATCTAAGTCAGAAGAAGGGATAAATTCCTTCTCATTCGAAGTTGAATGCATGGGACAGGTTGCCACATAATTGACCTGTGGTGGGGCATATGATGTTGGCATATAAGGACCATTCAGGGAAGACTGATGGTGGACCATAATATGAGGTCCAATGAATGAAAGATGGTTTATGGTCACTATGCTTCCACTGTGAGGGAAACACATCACTCGAAAGATTGTGGACACAAAATCTTACATGGTGTGAACATAATCTCTCCCGAGGAGCAAATTAATGTCCAAAGGTTCATGGACTAACATCACATCAATGTAGACAATCCCCACCCCCCCCCCCCAAAGTAATAGGAAACTGAGGAAGGATCCCTAAAATATGACTAACCCTTCTATTAAAAGCTAACAGATTCTGAGTCACCGACGCAAGATGAGGTGAACCAAGATCTTGCTAATAATTTGAGGAAAGGATGCTAACAAAAGATCCTTAATCTATTATAGTGTTAGGAATATGCCTACCACAAACCTGAACAATGATTTGAAAAGGAACATAAAAGGGGATATGAGGTTTTTTTAGAGCATTCCAATCAATGGTAATCACATTTCTCGGAGGGGGTGCCGTTAGAATGGGTGGAATGCCCCCCTTTTTTGAAGGAATCCGTAGTAACAAGAAAGACCTGAGCGACATCCTCACTCTTCGAAGGAGGAGTGGGATCGACTACTGAGGATATCAAATCGACCACTTGATGGGTTAGATTGATTGGGGAGGTACTTAGATTGATCACTGTGGGTTCACTCTCTAAAGGGAGAGTGGGATTGTCCGACAGTGGGGTCAGATCAACCACTTTGGCTTCACTCTTCAATGGAAGAGTGGGATTGACCGATGATGGAATCGTATCGACCAATTTATCAACTGGGTCAACTGAGGATGAAACCAAATTGACCACTTGATCAACCAGAATAACCGAGGAGGGAACCGGATTGAACAGTTCATCAACTAATGGTAGGTTGGGAGATAGTTTACAGTAACCTGTTGGAAGTTGTTGCTAAACATGGGAAATATTTTTCAACAGATATGAAGCTTCATCCATGCAGGAAAAAGGTAGGTCCAATGCATTTCCTTACAAAACAAGCAGGGAAATTTGAATTTACCCTTCTTATTTCCAACTTGATTGCTAGTCGATGGGTTGTCACCAACATGACCTGCAATGGTTGATGACACGGATTGAAAAGAAACTTGAGACCACACTTCTACGACATTGGGAATACTAGGGAAATCCTTGAGAAGATGATCACCCTTGCAAAGCTTGTAAGGGAATTTATTATTGTGATTTTTAGATGTGAAGACACCATCAACACTCCCAGCATGATTCCCATAGGTTGGATGATCGCTGCCAACATTTCCTACAGTGGTTGGAAGCATTCCTCCTTTCTTGTTTTTCTTCT
This sequence comes from Picea engelmannii, assembly GCA_009831015.1. NCBI lineage: Eukaryota > Viridiplantae > Streptophyta > Pinopsida > Pinales > Pinaceae > Picea > Picea engelmannii. The sequence goes on along the minus strand of ML824037.1, from coordinate 34,050 downwards.
TCTTAATATTCTGTTTCTTCTTCTTCTTGTCTACTTGGTTACTAGTTGTAGAGATTTCACTAGGCAAATAGGAATAATGCGAAGAAGACCCTACAGGCGAAGAAGGCAGAGGATCGACATGAGGTTGATGATATGAGGGTGGAGTGTTTACATAGGAAGCACTAGGAGAATTGACGTTCACCAGAGTGGAAAACAACCAAACCGGTAACCCAATCGTGAGACCATGAAGAGTAAAAGTTGCAATGTAAGGTGGACCAACATGTCCCACAGAAGGAGAAACAAACGATATCCCCAGAAAAGGGATTCCTTCGTTGGTATGCCCAGGGAATGATTCCATAGACATAAAATCAACCCTAAGGTCCACTAAGAAAACAAACAACACACACTAGAAAATCTAGGAAACAAACCAAAAATACCAATAACTTCTCAAAATGAATGTACTAGTTGGTAATGAAATACAACATCGCGGGAACACATGAGAAAGGGATGGGATGGAGCGGGTGGACTAGTTATGTTGGCAAACTGCTTAACAGACTTACACCCTGGTGTAAGTCCCCTCACATTGAGAACCACGGGTGACCCTCCAAGGAGCCTGAGTGAGTTTGACCAACGTCTGACCCAGCTACAATGAAGACTCCCCTTCACTGTTACCATGTGTAAAGACCCTAAATATTATAGCCACTAGGGTTACCAAATCACAGTCAGCCTCCGGGAAGGTACATTCGATAGTCGGGTCCAAAAGTATGGGTAGGATATCAAGTCCAAAATTCTCCAAGAGGAATGAGAACAAAAGGACTGAAAAAATATCCAAAGGACCCCGAATAGATTCGAGATTCACGAAGTTCCAAGACCAAATGAGAACAAATGATTCTTAAGAAGAAACCCCAATACACTAACGCCCCACTACGTTTGGTTAATCCTCAGAGGGGTAATCTCTGTTTCTCTCCTGCACAGGACCTCATGTTTAGCCCATGTGTGAGAGGGGGGTATCGGCTATGCTTATACGAGAGTTGGATTTTCTCTCCCTATCACAAGATTCTAAGTTGGTTTTAGTTTCTTTGGATATTTCACCTCACATCCTATTCCAAAGCTCTATCCTGATCCTCTGTTGATTTATGGGCCCTTAAAAGAAAGGTTGCTAGTTCATTTTTATTAAGCGCTTGATTTTATGGATTTTGGTTTACTCAAGGGTACGGTAGTGAAAATGATGTTGTTGAAAGGACTCGATTCCAAAAAGTTGTAGAGAATGATGCAATGAAATAATTTCTTTTCGATGAAAGCTAGCTAAAGCAAGGAGGGGAGTTCTTTACTCATTTATAATGAGACCTAAGCACTTCAACAACATGCAATACTAATTTTCTTTTCAATGAAATGAACAACAATGCCAAATGATGAAATGAAGTTTTTGCAATCTGAAAGGAAACAACTTTCCTAAGCTACTTTTGAAAACACTGCAACAAAAGTTTATGCTTTCTCCTTTTCTTTTCAAGTAAATGCAATTCTAAAGGAATTCCTTGTATTTCTCTTCCTTCAATCTATAATGTGTAATGCATTGAAAAGTAGATAAGAAGGAAGAAATCAAAGATTCCAAATTGAAACACGCAAAACTCAAGGATTCAAACCTGGAAAAAGTTTTCCAAATGACTGAAAAGAAATCAACACTCAAAGCAATCAAAGCAAGAGTGGGAAAACAATCAAAGAGAAATTTATACAAACAATATCTCAGGGAGATGCCAAGGATTTGTAGACTACTTGAGGAGGTTAAGGAAAAGAGTTCTGGTCAGACCAATGCAACAATAAGTTCAATAATATGACAGATGAGTGGCATACACAAAGAGAGGAAAAATTTTCAAGAAAAAATGCAAAAGATTTCACAAAAAATTGTAAAATTCACAGCAAGGGATCTAAGGAAGATCCAAGGTGGTTCTGGAGTGTTGAAGAGGCCACAAAAAACATATCTAAATGAGTTTTGTTTTTTAAGGATACATCTTCAAAAAAGGGTTCTCAGGATAATGGTCGCTCCCTAAAAAGGGAGACAGAGCGACCTGGTCGCTCTCTGTAAAGGGAGAAAGGGCGACCAATGGTATGGTCTCTCTTGGTAGGATTAGGAGGATAGTTGGTCACTCCCTTAGAGAGAAAAAAAAAGAGACCAAAGGATTTTTGTTGCTTTGTTTACATAGGGAAAGGGTGAATGAACTTTGGAAATGAAAAAAGGGTGGATCTGGAAGGATATGAGAAGAATGTTGCACAATCAATCAAATCAATCAATCAATTGGGGACTATATAATTGGAAGGATATGAGAAGAATGTTGCACAATCAATCAAATCAATTCTCAGGGATAAGATATCTACTAGACGAGAATATTTATTGGAGAAGTCACATGCTCAAGATAATACATAGATTGTTCTTGGGTGGATAGGGATCATCCTCTGAGGTTAGCCCAAACTTTGAATTTATACATAGCATATATTTTTCATCCTCCAAAGGTTGTAGAGATGGTTATGTTGTCCCTTTTAAGTGACTTAAATATCATAACCAACAATAGGCAAGGTTGTGGTTCTTAGCTCAAAATATTCTTAGAAACCCACAACCCTTGACCCATCATATAGTACCCTAGGTGCAATGGACTATGATTCAACCAAGGTGTAGATGATGAGACCAAGGATTAACTCTCATTAGTGAAATTATTTGGGGGAACTATCTCAACCAATCTTAAATATTAAGAACTTCCTTGTGGTCATAGAGGAGGCTTATTATGTTATGTTTCTAGAGATCGAATCGAGTGTTAGTATAGTTGGTGAATAGTGTGAAGGCCCATTGAAGGTGCCATATAATCCAATGAAGGTCACTACAGGCCATAGGGTGACTTCAACCTCCTCTAGAAAATATGACCTTGTTCCCATTTTGGAAGTTATGAAGACTAGGTCATCAACATGGGTTCTGTTATCTTCGTCTAGATCTAAAACTTGGAAAGGTATGTGAAGAGAGAAACAAAAGTATTTATCATGGGTTATTTGCAATGTTGGGGTAAATACTAGGATGGTAAGGATCCTAGATTTTTTCTTTTTACTATTTTGATGGTGATTCATACTTAATATGGTTTCGAATGATTTAAGACATGGAAATAAGGTTTTGTCTTATAAACAAAGAATTTAGTCCTTTTTTGATCACATGTATTGACATTTATTGGATGATAAGAATACGCGATCTCAGATAAAATGATTTTTTTTGCAATATATTTATCTATCTATATCTCAAGGGTTTATCCCAACTAGTTTTGGCCAATGTTGCTCAACTTTTGGTTGTAGTTGCCTAGTTCAAATCCCCCTAGGCGAGGAACACTAATTTGCATCATCAAATTTACTAGGGATGTCATCATGAATGTGTGAAATCATCCCTTGGGTTTCCCTTTAAGGTTTTCCTTGAAATATATAATTATATGCCAATAGGTGCCTAGTTCAAATCTCCATGCTGCTCTCTTCCCCAAAAATATTCGGATGGAGGGAAACTCAACCTCCAGTGATAATAATAGCTAGTAACCCCCACAAACTTGACCAGATTTGAACCTGTGATGTATCGCCTCCCTGTCGAAAACATGCCTTGGGCATACAATTTAGCTGATTGTGCTATCCCTAGGAATTGGGACAAGTATCCTAGCTCCAAGGATTAGTATAATCAGTGGAATTGTCTACCCAAGGTATGTTGCCAACATTGATTGTGCTAACCCTTGGAGCTCCAAGGGTTAGCGCAATCAATTGAACTATCTAGACAAGGCATGTTATTGATGGTGAGGTGATAGGTCATAGGTTCAAATGTGGTCGAGTCCCTTAGGGTTACCAACCTCTACATGGTCCTCCATCGTCGAGAAAGTGGAGAGGATTTCATGAGGTTTTAGTTGGAAAAAATAAAAATATATTTAAGTATGCTATTAGCATCCACAACCAATTTTCCTTGCTAGACATGTATTTAACTCCTTTGTTGACATAGGGAAACCAGCTCCAAGAGGTCAAACATCTTCCTTCACACACACATATATTGAAAATAAAACTAAAAAATAATAGTTCATATATAAATAAAAGCGATATTATTAAAAAGATTTAAATTAACTGATTTGTTATCCTTTGAATGGCTAGTATGCTATTTAATGCATTTTCAAATACCTTCAAATTTCATTTCATGATATGTTATCTTTTAAATTACTAATATACCATTGCAGATAAGAGGTACATTTTTCCTTAACGAAGAGATTCGAAGCTGTAAAGCACCACATTAGTAATTTTATCTTTTAAATTACTAACATATCATTGCAGATAAGACGTAAATTATTAACAAAAAGATTTGAAGCTGAAAATCACCGCTAATGATTTTGATCAATTTTTATTTAGAAATAGATTCGAAGCTGCAGAACACCGCTTTATATAATGATTTCGATCAAATTTTTATTAAGAAATAGGTTTGAAGATGCAATCCACCACATTAAATAATGATTTTGATCAACATTTATGAAGAAATGGATTAGAAGCTGCAGACCACCACACTGCAACATGGTGTAATGAATGATCCTTAATATGGAGGAGGAGGAGGAGGAGGAGGCGGCGACGGCCCGTCTCCAAGTGGTGGGAAACAAAATCCGAAGCACTCTTGCAGTAGCAGCACAACAGATATAGACTACAATATGATACAATCGCATGAATACGTATAACAAAAAGTAAAATCCTGAATTGTTCCATGAAACCCTATGAAATATGAAAAATATCAAAAGCATGAATAATCAATCCAAAGGAAAAGGTTGTTCAGCGGGCATGAACAATCAATCCAAAGGGAAAAATTTAAGCAGGTGCTGTGATTGTGATTAATAGTATTGAATGCAACCAAAGAGCCCTCCACCTCTGGGAGGTCCAAGGGGAGGACCCCAACCACCAGGGTCTCCAGGTCCCATTCTTCACTGTTAGCGACAATTCTTGTCTTGGGCTCGAGAGCATCCAGGTCTGCAGGTTGCATGAAGAACGCCCAAGCGTAGCACGTAAAGCCCCATTTCAGGCTAAAAATCAAGTGAGCGGGCGAAATTATGTTGTCAACGGCCCAGATTCGTCCATAGGAGCAGATCGACGGTTGGCGGGAAATCGCGGATTAGCGGAGTTGCCCCGGGATTAGCACGATGGGTAGCGTCCATATTATGTGCAGGGAAAGATAGCAACCGTCCATCCAAAGGACGTGTGGCGAGAGATCTAGTCACGTCGGCATTTCGACATTCAGGACTTTGAGGGGTGAAGGTTCTGTGTTGTCCTATATCTCGAAACCCCGAACCCCAAAAGCGCCGAAGGTGCCCAAAGTCGGGCCCGCGGTATTACGGAGCAATCTTGGCCATCCATCCATAGGAGACATCTGGCACGCGATTAGTCTCCTCGCTGATTCGCCCATCGCAATTTCGAGGCTCAAGGTGCAGCATCATCGTATTCCCGATGCGCGAGGTGCCGAGAGTGTCCACGACCCGGGCCCACAACATTGTCGGGAGAGTTCAGAACCGTCAGATCTAGAGGGATGCGTGGCGCCAGATCAAGCCGTTTCGGTGTTTCTCTCATCGCAATTTCAAGGAGCAGGGATCAACCCCTTCCTATTCACGAACGCCGAAAGCGCCTTTGAGAGTAAGCCCAGGGTCACAGCCCATGGTCACCAGGGAAAGAAGGGAGCTCCGCAAAGGGGGTCGAGGGCGTCGGGTTTCAATCACAGAGAGGCCCGTCATGACCTCCAGTTGCCATCGGACCCGACTTCGATCTTGGTCTTCACTGGAGTAAATGAAGGCAAGAAGGGGTGGTTGAAACCTCTCCTCATTCATTAAGTGCGAGGTATGGAGGGTCTGGCAAGCGGTCTGCTCAAGAGGGTCCTATGTACCCATTTTTCCAGGGAAGCCATGCCGAGTTCTTGACTAACCGGAGGAGGTCTGCACATGCTAGCTCGACACTTAATGGCTCAGCTACTCCCCTTGTAGGATCCATGCACAGTTAAGGTGGCGTCTGACAAAGAATACCCGCCCGAATTTGGCTGAAGGGACACCAAGCCTTGGATGACTGAGCACGCCGATGTTAGGCGATTTTATCTGAGTATATAAACTTAGTCTTTGTATTGTGTAAGGGATTGATGGTTGAGAAAATCTCCCGATTGTAAAGTTTTGATGAAGCGTTGGTCGCTCTGGTTAATGTATAAGGCATTGGAGACTTCTTACGTTATGGATGTCAACCTCTTTCCATCTCTTTGTTTACTGTATTAGAATAGCTCGGAATTGGAGGATCCAGTCGAGTTGTAGTTGTTATAGGATGATGTAGGTTGGATCACTGTAACAGTTTCATTGTTTCTAATCGGTTCCTGTGATTTTCTTAGCGCTGAACGACTCGGAATTGGAGGATCCAGTCGAGTCACCCCTCAGCTCCTTGAAACTCTGGACCAAGAGGATCTTGGCTTCTGAGTTTTCCTTCCTCAAGCTTCCGAAGGCCTGTTGCCCGAGGTCGTCTTGCTCACCCTTCTCACAAGTCTTCCATCTACCACCCTTTAATCAACATACTGACAGAAGTTGGATCAAGACCTCCCTTGCTGCATACATACCAGGCCCAGTCTCTTGAGTTAAAGTTTTATATTCTTGAGTCTTTATCCATTTGATCACCCCATTAAACAAATCGTGACAAAAAAAACTGATGGGCGTCGGGCTCTGCTGCTGCAAGAAATCCAGGAGTGACTTCCGTCGCCAAAATTTCTGGCACCGTTGTCGGGGACGAAGTTGAAGATTTTCCCTGGGAAGAACGACATTGAGCCTCTGATTCTGAAGGTGCATCAGACATTAGAGCCCTTCAAGATTGCTACTGTGCACCTGGCGACTCCACTGTGGTGACTCCAAGGTTTCCACATCACTGTTTCAGCTGTGGCTACTGTTAGCACACCTGAAAGCTGACCCTAAGGAGCTTTCTCGAGAAGGTTTCAACAGCTGCTTTCTCAGCCTGAGAATCTTCCTGGGGTAACAACAACGTTAGGATCTGGCCTTTGATGGTGAACAAGGACCAGACACATTCGAAGCTACGCATATTTCACCTAGCGACTCCATGATTCAAGGATAGATTGGCGACTCCATGATTCAAGGATCGATTGGTGACTCCACTGGTTCGATATGGAGAAAATCCTTGCTCGCAGGTTTGGTCCTTTTAATTTTTCTGCTATTCCTGGTTTTCCTAATGTTGTCCCCTCTCCGAATGAATGGGGCGATTATTTGCCCATATTTGGAAAATGTGAAGAGGATGACCCTACTCAGCACCTCAATAAGTTTCATGAACTCATGCGTTAGTGGGAGATACATCATGAGGATGTATTACTGAAGATGTTCATGTTCTCATTAGCAGGGTATGCGCGTAAATGGTATAATTCTTTACCCCCTGCTAGCATTTCTTCACTCAATGGATTCCATGCAGCTTTCACCGCCTATTGTCAGAAGTTGTATCCCTCTGAGTCAATTTGTCATAATTGTTGTGGGGGATACCACAACTATATGCGAGATGAAACTGTTTCAGACGTAGGTTGTGAAGATGGTCTTGATGACCTGGATCGGAAATCAATACTTTCTCCTCCCCATTCGTCTGAATCAGAGGTGGGTTATGAAAGTGATGAATATCCCAAGGGGGAAGAGGATTCCCTGAGTGAGCTGATGGAGCAGGTGAAATATATCTCTGCCCAATTAGAAGGGTTGAAACATGAAGAATGTGCAGAGGATTTTCCAGCCTGGGAGGAAGAAGATGACCTAAGTGAACTAGTGGAGAAAGCGATATTCCCCACTCCCCAGTGTGAAAAATTGGAATCTAAAGACAACGAAGAGGATTTTCCAGTCTTCAAGGCAGATGATTTAAGTACTCTTTTGAAGAGATTATTGAAGATTTCTTAGATGCGTTAGCATCTGCCCCCGATGACCCTGTTGTCTCAGATTTAAACGAAGAAGCCATTGTAGAAGAGGATTGTTCTTTCTTCCTTCATGAGATTTCCCATGATGTATTTACATTTGAGATTGAAGATAAGGATCGGGAGACCGTTCCCTTTTTACAAGATGGGAGAGTGCACAAAGAGAAGGAGGAACCAGAGGAGCAGCTGAGCGTGCATTTCTTTTTCTATCCAGAGCCAGTCAGCGAGCAGCCACCACCCGAGATCAGTGAGCCTACGACAATTGTCCACTCACCTATGCTTGTCAGAGATATTCAGCCACATGAGAACAACTGTGTAGCAGAGGAGGCTGCCTGTCGCCAATTTTCCGAAATTTGCCACTCATTCTATGATCCTGTCAGCGAGTACATGGAGTGGCATTTCCCCTATGCCTTGGAGCCGCCCTATTTCATCTCAACTCCAACATGTAAGGAGGAGTTGAAGAGTGTAACCGTTCTATTGTCATGGTTACACCATCTACTGATGATCATTGACATAAGGAAGGAGCTTCTATCCAGGAAGCTGCTTGAATGGCTATGGTGGAAATCTGCTTTCACCTAGCCCCATGTAAAGTGTTTTATTAGTTTAGGATTGTATATAAATAAGCTCCTTTGAGCATGTATTTTTATTTTGTTGCTTTTATTTTTCGGTTTGTATTTTCAGCAGCAGGATGTTTTGAGCCTGACTCCATAGCCCAACAGCAAGGCACTAAAGCTGCAGAATGAGTTCTTAGAGCATCACAGGGATGAGTCTATCCCCCATGGAGCCTAATGTTAGCGACAATTCTTGTCTTGGGATTGAGAGCATCCAGGTCTGCAGGTTGCATGAAGAACACCCAAGCATAGCACGTAAAGCCCAATTTCAGGCTAAAAATCAAGTGAGCGAGCGAAATTATGTTGTCAACGGCCCAGATTCGTCCATAGGAGCAGATCAACGGTCGACGGGAAATCGTGGATTAGCAGAGTTGCGCCGGGATTAGCACGATGGGTAGCGTCCATATTATGTGCAGGGAAAGATAGCAGTCGTCCATCCAAAGGACGCGTGGCGAGAGATCTAGTCGCGTCGGCGTTTCAGCATTTGGGAGTTCGAGGGGTGAAGGTTCCGTGTTGTCCTATATCTCGAAACCCCGAACCCCGAAAGCGTCGAAGGCGCCCAAAGTCGGGCCCGCGGTATTACGGAGCAATCTTGGCCTTCCATCCACAGGAGACATCTGGCACGCAATTAGGCTCCTCGCTGATTCGCCCATCGCGATTTCAAGGCGCAAGGTGCAACATCGTCATATTCCCGATGCGCGAGGTGCCGGGAGTTTCCAGGACCCGGGCCCACAACATTGTCGGGAGAATTCAAAACCGTTAGATCTAGAGGGATGCGTGGTGCCAGATTAAGCCGTTTTGGCATTTCGCTCATCGCAATTTCAAGGAACAGGGATCAACCCCTTCCTATTCACGAACGCCGAAAGCGCCTTTGAGAGTAATCGTAGGGTCACAGCCCATGGTCACCAGGGAAAGAAAGGAGCTCCGCAAAGGGGGTCGAGGGCGTCGGGCTTCAGTCACAGAGAGGTACGTCATGACCTCCAGTTGCCATCAGACCCGACTTCGATCCTGGTCTTCGCTGGAGTAAATGAAGACAAGAAGGGGTGGTTGAAACCTCTCCTCATTCATTAAGTGCGAGGTATGGAGGGTTTGGCAAGCGGTCTGCTCAAGAGGGTCATGTGTACCCATTTTTGCAGGGAAGCCATGCCAAGTTCTCGACTAGCCGGAGGAGGTCTGCACACGCTAGCTCGACACCTAATGGCTCAGCTACTCCCCTTGCAGGAGCCATGCGCAGTTAAGGTGGCATCTAATAAAGAATACCTGCTCGAATTTGGCTGAAGGGACACCAAGCCTTGGATGACTGAGCACGCCGATGTTAGGTGATTTTCTCTGAGTATATAAACTCAGTCTTTGTATTGTGTAAGGGATCGATGGTTGAGCAAAGCTCCCTATTGTAAAGTTTTGATGAAGTGCTGGTCGCTCTAGTTAATGTATAAGGCATTGGAGACTTCTTACTTTATGGATGTCAGCCTCTTTCCATCTCTTTGTTTACTGTGTTAGAACAGCTCGGAATTGGAGGATCCAGTCGAGTTGTAGTTGTTATAGGATGATGTAGGTTGGATCACTGTAACAATTGCATTGTTTCTAATCGGTTCCTGTGATTTTCTTAGCACTGAACGACTCGGAATTGGAGGATCCAGTCGAGTCACCCCTCAGTTCCTTGAAACTCTGGACCAAGAGGATCTTGGCTTCTGAGTTTTTCTTCCTCAAGCTTCCGAAGGCCTGTTGCCCGAGGTAGTCTTGCTCACCCTTCTCACAAGTCTTCCATCTACCACCCTTTAATCAACATACTGACAAAAGTTGGATCAAGACCTCCCTTGATGCATACATACCAGGCCCGGTCTCCTGAGTTAAAGTTTTATCTTCTTGAGTCTTTATCCATTTGATCACCCCATTAAACAAATCGTGACAACAAAAACTAATGGGCGTTGGGCTCTGCTGCTACAAGCAATCCAGGAGTGACTTTCGTCGCCAACAATCACCAACAACAAATGATCACTCTTTCCTTCTGATTTTCAACAAACGAAACAAACCTCTCAGAATACATATCGAGGCAGTCGTGTATATATAGACCTACAAATGTATTTCTGGTATTCCCTCATTTGAATATGCAGCATTTGAATGTCTGTTAAAGCTTGGAATGACGTGCAATCGAAGTAATATTATTATTGAAGAAAAAAGAGATTTATATGGGTGGTACAAGTTCTGAGGCAATGAGTGCACTGCAGGCCTAAATTTCCATTCATCTTCTTTTGCCTTGGGTTGTGCATCTAATTGTTTCTTCGTCGACCTTTAGTAGAGGAAAATATGAATGCTATATCATATAGAAAAATGAAAAATATTTTTGTTGGAGCCACATATTTGGACTCACAGAAAAATACCAAAAAATCTTCATTTAATATAACTTTTTATAGTGAAAGTGGTGGTGTTATTCAATTGCCATCATTATAATCTCTAAATATGTCTATTTTGGAATTGATATTTTACTAGTTCGATAAGTGTTATCCAATTGCTTGTACTATAACATTTAACATTTAATGGGTTCAAGCTGCTCCACATACAACACACAAAGTAAGTTGGAGTTTCCAACAAATAACTTCACATAAGTGAGTACCTTAACAATATACTCCTACTTCTAATACTATAACTTCTAGGTGTTCCCACCCTACCCCAAAAGAGACACAAAATAAGCTAGATTTTACAACAAGTAACTTCACATAACTCAATAACTTAACATTTTTTTTTTGTTTGTTAATTTGTGCAGGACCTGTTGGCTACGCGATTAACCTGTGGCTTGAGAAACCGTGACTCAGGGGCATCTAAGCCGTCAAAATCACCCGGGGATCGCACCCGGCCTGAGCCACACCAACCCTTAACATGGTTGGATTTTTTGTCCCCGCAGGTTTCGAACCGGTGACTTTAACATCACGGAGTGGCTTAACAACACACTCCATCACCGACTGTCCTACACCTCGGGGACACCTTAACATTAACATTACACTCCCAAAAGACATTTTTCTTTGAAACCATTCTATGTCTTTGAAACCATTCTATGTTAAAAGCCATTTTATTGAAGCTCAAAATATTTAATATTTAAACTAGCACAAATAATTATATTTATATAAAGTTTAGTTAAATTGATTAATTTATTAATTGTTTGGCCAATTTTATTCTAACAAATGTTCCTATTTAAACTAGCATAAATAATAATTATATTTATATAAAGTTTAGTTAAATTGATTAATTTATTAATTGTTTGGTTAATTTTATTCTAACAAATGTTTCATTTGATTTTAGTAGTATGTCAATATCTTTCACTAATATAAAGAAACGTCTATTGAGACTTTAATGCTAAAAAAACAACTAATTAAGTTATTATTTTAAGCAATGATTCCAACTCTAATCCTTTATGGATAGATGAGGACCTTGCTTTAGCTAGCACATATAGAATAAATTATGGAGACTTGGTCTATAATTTGTTTGGTACCAAGCTAATCAAGCTTTGCGCCTTTTAAGATCTAATAATTTGTAATGGTCTAATGAAGTGACCGAAACTTGTTAGAAATGTCATATATTTGATATCCCTGTATACAACCAAATAGTAAAATATAACCTCTTAAACAACCATGAGCCGAGCTAGACTCTGATCATGGACCTTTAACTCCAACTCTTAATTTTGTCATGCACAAGAGCCACAATGAAGGGAATTCTTAATTTTTTTGAAAGGGTTTAAATAATGAATTAAATCTCCTATCAAATAAGAATTGTATCGAAGAATTATATCATAATTTTACAAGTTCTCTATCGAGGTGTTGTGTAAAAAGTAAAATAGAATAGTTAACTCTTCATGATAAAGAGTGTAAGATTTCTAGAAAAGCCATTGGGGATGCTTCTAATGAGTCCTCAAAGTTGGACAAGATAAATAGTTATGAATCCCTAATTAAAAGAAAAAAAAAGGGGGTACTGTATAAATAGAGAGCAAGATGAACTTTTGCACTTATCTAAGCTAGATCCTAACAAATTTTGGAGGAAAATTATGACTTCTAAAAATAAAGAAAAAAATACAATTTCCTTGAGGGATTGGAACTACTTCCTTAAAAATATTTATGAATCCCCTAATGTCATGGATGATATTCAAACCATTTCTACAAAGGAAAAAGTTTTTTCAATAGAAGACATGGAGTTTAGGGTTAAGTGGCTCACAAAAGGGAAAGCTAAGGATATCAAAGGCTACCAAGTAGAAATCTTAGAAATTGGAGGGTCAATCCTCATTCATCACATCCAAAAGCTCTTCAATTTTTCACTCAAGTAGGGCTTCTCTAGACCCTTGACTCAAAGCCTCATTATACCCGCTTTTAAAAGTGGGGATAAAAAAATACCTCTAATTATAGGACCATTATGATTAGCCCATTTTTTCCAAGTTGTATGGAATTGTTTTGGAAAAGAAGATCAGTGAATGGCTAGAAAGCCATGGAAAAAGAGATAAAGTTCAGGCCAGATTTGGGATCTATCATTCAACTATGGACTACCTTGTTACTCTTAGGATCATTGCAAAGAAGCGTCTCAATAATAAAACCAATCTCTTATGTGGTTTCATTGACTTTAGAAAATATTTTGCCACAGTGCCCAAGACTAATCTTTAGAATAGGTTAGAAGAAGTAAAAGTTACTTTCAAGTTGAGAGTTTTTACGATAAGGTTGTATGAGATTGTTATTTCCAATTTTAGGTAGAATGAGGGTTGATAAAAAGAAATTAATTTTAATATAGTAGTTAAGAAAGGTTGTCCCCTATCTTCTACCCTTTTTGGCATATGCACTGACAAGTTAGAGGGTTGTTTGGAAGAAGTAAGTTGTGTCAGTATGACTCTTTCTAGTATAGTCACCATCCTTATTCTTTATGCTAATGATATTGTTCTCATGTTAAGGAGTCCCTAATATCTCAATAAGTAACTAAAAATATTGAATAATTTCTACTCTAGTACGAATATGATTGTTAACAATGAAAAAATAAAGGTTATGTTAATTAAATCCAAAAAGATCACTTATGCTAATTTCATGTACCACAACAATAGCTTGGATGAAGTGAATTCATACAAATATGTTGTAATGTATCTTCATCACAAGATTCACTATAACTATAGCATTCAAAAAAGGATAAATGGAGGGTGGAAAGCTTATTGTGAATTTGAAAATAGTTGTAAATTAATGGACCTTTGGATATGGGATAAGAAGGAACTCCTATTTGAGATTCATGTCCCTCATGTTATCTTATATGGTTGTGAAGTTTGATATTGAAGAAACTCTAGAGAATCATGGAGAAAGATAAAGAAAATCCAAAAGAGTTTTATAACTTATACTCTCAAAAGAAAAGGAAATATACCCTATCCTATCATCTTCGTAGGAACAGGTTTTACCCCATGGAGAATGGCTATGACTAGGTACCAAATGTACAAGAACAAGATAAAAAGCATGGAATATAAGAGGCTTCTTAATGTTGTTTCAAAATTTAATAGAAATCACCTATGACTCAAATGAGGGTGGCATAAAGATGTTGAAATTTGGGAAAAGATTCAAAATATCTATGAAGGCGATGAAAAGGTTAGGAAAGCAAAGCTCCAAACTCATAGAAGGAAGTTCAAGAGTTTGAAAATGAAAGATAAAGAAAATGTTGTAGCCTATCTCCTTCGTGTGGAAAAAATTGTCAATGCCATCAAAGGAGTTGGTGAAAAAGTTGAATAACTAATGCTATACAAAATATGCTAAGGTCACTCCCTGTAAGATTTGATTCCAAAGTCTCTGTCATTGAATAAATGAAGGATCTTGATAACCTGACAATGGATTAATTACATGGGATCCTCGTGACGTATGAAATGAGGACAGATAAAGAAAACCCATCAAAGAGAGAAGCAACCTTCAAAGCTTCAAAGAAGACAAAGAACAAAGAGGACAAATCAAGTGATAGCTCCAACAATGAATCAGATGCAATTGAAGACCATTTTGTGAGGAAAATCAAGAAAGGATCTAGAAAATATAAAGGTAAGTTGTCCTTCAAATGCTTTAACTGTGGAAAAGTAGGAAATTTTCTTGCTAAGTGTCCATATGTGAAAAATGAAAGTGGTGATGATGAAGAAGACCATAACATTAAGAAAGAGAGAAAACCTCATCAAAAGGGTAAGCATGAAAAGAAGAAAAACGTCCATAATAAAAAGAAAATTCCTTACTCCAAAGAGGAAAGTAGCTCATCTGAAGAGAGCGATGAAAGTATCTCCGATAGTGAAATAGCAGAAACTCTTTTCATGGCCATAGAAACAAAGATTGATGAAGACGGAGGGAAATAAATGATGGATTCAGAAGAACAAAAAAATTCGAAACAGATGGGGAAGTGGATATTGAAGAATAAATCATGTGTTTCTTAAGAGAAATAAAGAATCTTAGGAAAACGAATTTGAAACAAGAGGAGCAACTTAAAAAATGTGAAGAAGAGGATCGTGACTCAAAATACAAAATGTCACAAAGCCTTGAAGAAACTTAAAATAATTTCATGAACCTGAAGGTTCAATTAGAAGAAGCAATAAGGATGAAAGAAATGGTGAGAATCCAATTGAAGAAACAGGAAGAAAATTGAGAAGAGCTAGAATATGAATTTTTTTTTCTTAAGAAAGGAGTTGGAGAAAAAACCTATTAAGTTGAATAGAAGATTGAAGTTTGAAAAGAGTACCGAAACCTTATACTGTATCATCAATTGTCGAAGGCATCCATTAATTAAGACTTGTCTTGGATATGATGTTGTTTTTTCCTCCCTACCTACACTTAACCTTGATACAACTAGGAAATTTCTATTTGTTGCAGGAGGCATTTAGATTGGTTTTCTAGAAGAACAACCTACTATGGATTGTGTTGAACAGATTGATGAGTTTCCTCTTCATCACATACTAGAATTCAAGCATTCTATTACATATGAAATTGTTGTTGATATGTTGAGTTGTTTTACTCCTATAAGTGAACTTGAACTTTAGCCTACTTTCTGTTCAACCAACAAAAAAATATATGCCCTATCATCATCCTTACCATAAAAATCAAAGGAATGTTAATCATGCTTTCATATCTATGTAAAAGAGATGCGAAAGACAAATTTGTGGACCAATGTCGACTACTAGGATAGATTGTGGTTGTATTGATGAATGGTTGTGGAATCATTTGACCAAATGTTTTAGGACTTCATATCATTGTGTATTATCGGATGTATAGTCGTACAACATTCATCTTCCTTACTGATGTTTTCCTTGGAAGTGTTCGACCAAGGATTGAATCAACATGAAAATCGACTGAAGTTTGGACTAATTTTCAAACAATTTCTTCGCTGGTTAGAATTTTTTGTGAGAACTATTGTTACTACTTATTGATCCCTCAAGCAGGAGAATACTTGAAGTTGTTGATATGCGAACCCAAATGATGTTTTCTTGTTGACTCGATTGTTTCTTTTTTATTCAACTTGGATTTGTTGAGATCGACTGAACCATGTTTGACTATTGTTGGAGATGTAACACTGCTTATGTTGGATACAAATATTGTCTACATTGGAAAGGACTAATTATATTGCCTTGTTGGTGAAAATGTTTAGACTTCTTCAGGAGTTTTAATTTACCATGCTTGAGTAATTTTTGTAGTAAAACAAAATTAAGGGACATGTAATTGGGAGTAATATCCATCTCATCAATACACTAAGTGCTTAAGGAGAAGCACAAGTTTAGGAGTAGCATCCCTTTTCCATTGATGTCAAAGGGGGAGAGTTGCAGAAAGGGAGATAATTCTTTCTATGCCTGGTGGACTGTGTTTCATTGCAAGATTTCCATCAATCACAAAAGAGGAGATTGTTGGAATTATTGTCAATGATGTCAAAGGATTAATATTGTCATTAATGTAATATTACAACATTACAATACACACAACATTTTCAATATATATATATATATATATATATATTAAAAAGGGGTGCACGTGAAAAAGAAAAAAAGTGAAATGGTGGTTTTCAAACCCATGGGTTTGGGTATTTTCCCATGGTATTTGGCAAAATTTAAATAAAAAAGGGGAATTAATTATTTAATTAATGGACATGTCCATTTATGAAGGGTTATCAAAAAATATGAAAAGAGAAAGAATTAAGAGAAAGTGTATGTGAAAAATGGATGAACACAGATTGAATATCACTCTATAAAGGAAGAGTTGTGAAATCAGTTTCAAATGAGGAGTTTTCACTATAACTTATGTAATGGGATGTTTCAGACATTGAAATTGTGAAGAGATGGAGGAGATATATCTGGGTACATGTGGTAAATATTTCATATGTTGGTTTGTTATACTTTTAGAGATATTCCTTATGGAAGTTAGGGTTCCTGAATGCTCCTAATATTAGCTTCAAATAGGTCAGCTTGACACTTTTACTATATCTCATTTTCTATGATGTTTCAAACTTGTAATTTTACATAGATAGAGGAGAGAGAGCTCTAGGTAGATGTATTGAACATTTCACATGTTGGTTTTATATACTTTCAAAGATATTCCATATGAAATTTAGGGTTCTTGAATGCTCCTGAAACTAGTTTCAAACAGGTCAACTTGGAACTTTCGCTATAACTTATTTTCCGGGACATTGCAGACCTTGAAATTTTGTAGAGACTAAGGAGAGATATATGGGTACATGTGATAAAAAATTTAGATGTTGGTTCACTAAATGATACTGAAATTAGTTCCTAAATGATACTGAAATTAGTTTCAAATAGATCAGTTTGGAATTTTCACTATAACTTTTTTTGGATTCTTTAGACTGTGAAACATTTAGAGAATAGAGGAGACATAGAGAAGTAGCTCATGTAAAAAATTAAGATGTTATTTCGTTGTACTTTCTGACATATTCTCTGTGGAAGTTAGAGTTCCTGAATGCTCCTGAAATTAGTTTCAAATAGGTCGGTTTGACATTTTTATGATAACTTCTTTTTTGGGACTCTTCATATTGTCAAAATTTTAGAGAACAAAGAAGACATGCATAAGTAGCTCATGTAGAAAATTTAGATGTTGGTTCGTTGTGATTTCTGAGATATGCTCTGTGGAAGTTAGGGTTTCTTAATTCTCTTGAAATAAATTTCAAACATGCCAGTTTGGCATTTTCAATATAACTTACTTTTTGGGACTCTTTAGACTCTAAAAATTTCAGAGACTATAGGAGACATACAAAAGTACCTCATGTAGAAATTTCAAAATCATATTTGAAAAATTGGATAAGTGACATGTTTTACAAGTTCATTCTTGGGAAGAGGCCTAAAACAACAAGATTTGGAAAAGTTACTGTTTGGAAATTCAAATTTTGGTCATACCTCGTAGAGGCATAAGTAATGAGTAGATCTGGTGAAGGCAGAAGCAATGAGTAGAACTAATAAAGGTAAAAGAAACAAGCAAACTTGGTGATGAAGAAGTAGCAATCAAACTTAGTGAAGGTTGGTGCAACTCACAAAAATATATTGGTGTCTCTTGCTAGGTTGGTTCTTAGTGGTGGGGATTGGTGTCTCCAATAGATTGATGTCAGTATGATATTGATTAGATGTTACTAATAATCAATTTCGTCAATATTTAAATATTATAATCAATTTCGTCAATATTTAAATATAATAGAGATAATATTTAAAAATGAGATAATTGAATTAATAATTTATTATAGTTATAATAATTGTTATAATTAATAATACTTTTAAAATAATAAAGATAATTAATAATAATAATTAAATGAATAACAAAATAACACAATAACAATAACAATAACAACAACAACAACAACAACAACAACAATAACACTAATAAAAATAACACTAATAAAATCAATGCAATCAAAACACGATGCAACAACGATACACCTAATCTATACATAATGCAAAAGGGAGGTATCTATGATGCAAACAACACATTCAAGATGCAAAGATGACACTAAAACATTAATATTGTACTTTACATTTCATTAATTGATGCAAATAATGATGCATGAGATGAGATATCAATGCATAGAAAAAACTATTATGTCTAATCGATGCTAAGCCAATGCAAGATTGCTATAAAGTTGACAAAAATGATTCCCATACAAGAGAAAACATTAACGATGCCCATACAAGCCCAATACCATGTCAAATGATGCACGAGCAACACAATAAGACACAAATATGCACATTTGATGTTGAAATCAAAATGATGAAGATACTCACTCGAGGGTATGTGACACAAACATGCATTTTTCGATGCAAATGCATGCAACTTACAACACCCTCAAGAGCATCGAGTGGTGCATTTGAAAACTTCAATTTTCTTTTGAAAAACACATTAACAATCAATGCTAAAGGCGACTTTGTGGTAGTATATTTTAGTAGTGAAGGAGCCATGGAACTGACTTAGAGAGCCTTTACAGGGAAATTCTATGGGTTAAAACCCCATATGTTCGATGGATTGGTAGGGTATAGGTAATGGTGGCTAGATGCAAGGTTTGTATTTCGCCTCTATAATAATTCTTTTATTCTTTATTCTTTTGTTAATAAGAATGTCATTTTGAGAGTAGGTCCATGGGTTTTTAATAAAGATTGGTTGGTTTTAAAGAATGAATAAACTCATTAATCTAGTTATTATCTATGAGATAAGATCTTCATATGAGTGTAGTGTCCAGGGTTGTCGATCCATATTTGCACTACTAAGGTTTTGAGGACCATTAAGGAGAAGTTGGGGCTTTCATACAGTCTTTCTTTAGAAACTCTAGTTTTCAAAGGGTTTTGTAAATCTTAGTTAGGATGTCCACTAATGGTGGTCTACAGAGATCATTTTGATGTAGAATAGGATGAGATAATTAAGATTATTGATTGTGAGGATATCCGCTTCTGATGTCAATTCTACCTCAAACACAGTCATCGTAAAAAAGAATTCATATAGGATGATGTTCTCATCAAGTGGAAACAAGCCAAGTTCTATGATCCAAATGGGTAAAGAAGGGAGGTGACTCATTGACTATTGTTCTTGAGTTGGGGACTATATAATTGGAAGGATAAGAGAATAATGTTGCACAATCAATCAACACAATTCTCGGGGATAAGATATCTACTAGATGAGAATATTTATTGGAAAACTCACATGCTGAAGAGAATAAATAGATTGTGCTAGGGGTGGATAGGGATCATTCTCCACGACTAACCCAAACATTGAATTTATTCACATCATATATTTTTTAGCCTCCAAAGGTTGTAGAGATGGTTATGTTGTCCCTTTTAAGTGACTCAATGATTAAAACCCACAATAGGTGAGGTTGTGGTTCCTATTTCAAAATCTACTTAGAAACCCACAACCCTTGACCCATCATCTAGTACCCTAGGTGCAATGGAATACGATTCAACCAAGGTGTAGATGATGAGACCAAGGATTAACTCTCATTAGCGAAATTATTTGGGGGAACTATCTCAACCAATCTTAAAGATTAAGAACTTTCTTGTGGTCATAGAGGAGGCTTATTATGTTATGTTTTTAGAGATTGGTTCGAGCGTTAGTCTAGTTGGTGAATAGTGTGAAGGCCCATTGAAGTTGCTATATACTCCAATGAAGATCACTACAAGCCATAGGGTGACTTCAACCTCCTCTATCAAATATGACCTCATTCCCATTTTGGAAGCTATGAAGACTAGGTCATCAACATGGGGTCTCTTATCTCCGTCTAGCTCTAAGACTTGGAATGGTATTCGAAGAGCCAAGCAAAAGTATTTATCATGGGTTATTTGCAATGTTGGGGTAAATACTAGGATGGTAAGGATCCTAGCTTTTTTCTTTTTACTATTTTGATGGTGATTCATACTTAATATGGTTTTGAATGATTTAAGACATGGGAATAAGGTTTTGTGTTATAAACAAAGATTTTAGTCCTTTTTTGATCACATGTATTGACATTTATTTGATGATAAGAATACAAGATCTTAGATAAAATGATTTTTTTTTGGAATATATTTATCTATCTATATCGCAAGGGGTTATCAAAACTAGTTTTGGCCAATGTTGCTCTACTTTTGGTTGTAGGTGCCTAGTTCAAATCCCCCTAGGTAAGGAACACTAATTTGCATCATCAAATTTATTAGGGATGTTATCCTGAATGTGTGAAATCATCCCTTGGGTTTCCCTTTGAGGTTTTCCTTGAAATATATAATTATATGCCAATAGGTGCTCAATTTAAATCTCCATAAGTTAAGGTGCACTAGTGTATGTCGATGGGTTTACTAGGGATGCCATCCATGGATGTGGAGAAACATCCTTTCAATGTTTCCATTGATTTTTCCTTATATATAGATATATTCCAAGGAAAACCTTGTGGGATGTTGCCCTTTTCCCGAAAAATATTCAGATGAAGGGAAACTCAACCTCCAGTGACAATAATAGCTAGTAACCCTCACAAACTTGACCATATTTGAAGCTATGATGCATCAACTGTTGGATTACTAAGAGGGGGGGTGAATCGGTAATAGAGAAATTTAATCATTTTTAACCATATAATCCAAGTGTTATATCAATGTAGCATTATCATCCAATAATTGTAGAGTAAATAAGCAATGAACAAATGAACAATCATACACATACATAGTACACCCGTGTTTTACATGGAAACCCAAAGAGGGAGAAAATCACAGAATGTTTTTTCTTATATGTCTCGAATAATTACATTCATTGGAGGCACCAAATTCCTTTGTTTTCCAGCTGCAACTGGAAGGAGGCTCCAACCCCCTTATTTCTCAGGCTACAATCTGAGGGAAGCTCCAACTCCCCTATTCTCTGGCTACAACAAGAAGGAGGCTACAACCCCCTATGTTCTCCAGCTGCAACCGGAAGGTGGCTACAACCACCTTTCCTTGCCCCGTCCAACCGCCCTGAAGTAGAAGTAGAATGATGGAACCACTGTCACACTATCAATGTGAGATATACCGCCATAAACCTTTACCAATAAACCCGAACCATGCATCAACAAGTACCTCAACCTGTAATCAACCTGTACCATAAACAAGTGCATCAACCATGCACCAACCTATACCAACCAACCTGTAATCAACCTGTACCATAAACAAGTGCATCCAACTATGTACCAAGTATGTACCAATCATGTGTCAACTACTCATCAACTATGACTCATCAATATGTACCAACATTATCAATTATACACCTCATGTATGTGCCAACTCATCAACTACTTGTCTCAACCATGTACCCAACATGTACCTTAACCAAAAGCCCTCATCAATTTCATCATCCAAATATGATTTGTAACTCTGTAATAGACCTGGTGTATATGATCACATACCTGCAAACCTTCCTTAACTTTCACAACAAGAGACTAGAATTTTCATCAAACTTTTATTTAGTCTCACATGACTAGTTTGGGACTAGTCAACAACCCTAAATTGAAATAATCATAACTATGTACCTGTAATGAATAAATATATGAAAATAGTACACAATTTTCTTCAGTTTGTTTTATGCAATTCCTCCAGGTGTCACTACTTGGAACCTCTCATAAAAGGAGTTATAGAAAAAACGACATACCTTTTTGAATTCTAGCTTATTCTAGAGAGCGACCTTGTAGAGAGTTCCCCGCATAGAATATTTGTTGAATGGATCTCAAAATGTTACAAAAAATACTATAGACTGTACTCTAACCAAAACATTTGGTCTTACTTAATTTGGATCTTTTATGAATAATTTAAGACGTTTTTACCTGAAACACATGTTTTAGGCTAGTTTTAGGACTAGCCACAAACCCTATTTTCCACGAAGTGTAACTCCAAATATACAACAACCCAGAAATTGAAGTTTTTACCACAAATAATTGGATATGTTTCATCAATGGCCTATCAATTTCACGGTCTGAATCATTCTAGAAAAAAATGTATTGCGAAAATGGTGAGATGACCTGTAAATAACATACCTTAGAAAGAATCATCAAAATAATTTATCCTCCCTTGAATTCCGGCCTTCTTTTCTTCACCTTCCCTCTGAAATTTGGCTTAGATATCCTTTGGTTACATCAGTCACCTATAGATATTCAATATGCTCAACTGTGATGTAAAATGAGAGAGCCTTGCCTCTTATCTATACTCTCCAAGTAGCTTCCTTAGAAGCATCTTCTAGGTCACTTTGCCCACTTTCCTTATTTTAGGGTTAACCCACTTCTAATTTCTCCATTAAATTTATTATTTAAATATTTTTTTTTTATTTACTTTGAATTATAGTACACTCATCACTTCACTTTATTATTTACCTTCTAAAATCTCTTAAACCACTTTGACTACTTTGACCTTTTGGAGCTTCTAGATGACATATGAGGGTCCTCCAACTTCATAAGGCCATAACTCTCAAACCGTGAGGAGTTATGTGACATTCCACATACCACCAGAAATGAAATGGCATGTAATATCCATCTAGAATAGTCTTGCCTGCAAATATATCAAAACACATACCATTATCCATCAAACAAGCTTGGTTTCTCCAACTTCTCATGACCATAACTCTCTAACCGTGAGGAGTTATGTGACGTTCCACATACCACCAGAAATTGAATGACTTGTACTATCCATATAGAATAGTATTACCTTCAAAATATTAAAAATCATACCATTATACATGAAACAACCTTGGGTCCATTACCCAAACCTTTGTGCTACCGGAATTCACTACCGGACTTTCTTCAAGGGTTGACATCAATGACAACCAACCTTAATCAACATCACCTCCCCATCGGAAACATGCCTTGGGTGTACAATTTAACTGATTGTGCTATCCCTTGGAGTTAGGACAAGTATCCTAGCTCCAAGGGCTAGCATAATCTTGAATTGTCTGCCCAAGGCATGTTGCCAACATTGTTTGTGCTAACCTTTGGATTTCCAAGGGTTAGCGCAATCAATTGAACTATCTGGCCAATGAATGTCGTTGATGGCGAGACTATAGGTCATAGATTCAAATGTGATGAGTCCCTTAGGGTTACCAACCTCTACATGGACCTCCATCGTGATATCGCAAGAAAGTGTAGAGGATCTCATAAGGTTTTCTTTGGAAAAAATATAAATATATTTAAATATGCTATTAACATACACTTAAGCCAATTTGACATGCTATACACGTATTAAACTCTTTTGTTGACATAGAAAAACCAAATCCAAGATGTCAAACATCTTCCTACACACATATTGAAAATAAAACTAAAAAATAATAATTCATATATAAATAAAAGTTATATATTATTAAAAACATTTTTTATCCTTTGAATTGCTAGTATGTTATTTAGAATCTATTTTCAAATACCTTCAAATTTCATTTCATGATATGTTATCTTTTACAATACTAATATACAATTGCAGATAAGAGGTACATTTTCACTTAACAAAGAGATTCGAAGCTGTAAAGAACCACATGTAATTTTATATTTTAAATTACTAACATATCATTGCATATAAGATGTAAGACGTAAATTATTAACAAAGAGATTCGAAGCTACAAAGCACCGCTAATGATTTTGATCAATTTTTATTTAGAAATAGATTCGAAGCTGCAGAACACCACTTTATATAATGATTTTGATCAAATAGATTCAAAGCTGCAGTCCACCGCATTACATAATGATTTAGATCAACATTTATTAAGAAACAGATTGGAAGCTGCAGATCACCACACTACAACAAAATGGTGGGCAACAGAATCCGAAGCACTCTTGCAGCAAGCGGCAACAACACAACAAATATAGATTGCAATATGATACACTCGCATGAATACGTATAATAAAAACTAAAATACCGAATTGTTCCGTTAAACCCTTATAACTAACTAACATTGCAGCCAATGAAATATGAAAATATAAAAACGTGAATAATCAATGCAAATGAAAAAGTTGAAGCAAGCAAGATGAGCTTTTGCATCTATTTAAGGTAGATCCTAAGAAATTTTGGAGGAAAATTTTGACTTGTGAAAATAAAGAAAAAAATATGATTTCCTTAAGGGATTAGAATTGTTATCTTAAAAATATTTATGAATCCCTTAATGTCATGGACTACATTCAAACCATTTCTACAAAGTAATAATTTTTTTCAATAGAAGACATATAGTTTGGGGTTAAGCGCCTGGTAAAAGAGAAAGCTAAGGACATCGAAGGCTATCAAGTAGAAATCTTAGAAATTGGAGGGTCTATCCTCAGTGCTCACATCCACAAGCTCTTCAATGTAGCACTCAAGTGGGGCTTCTCTAGAACCTTGACTCAAAGACTCATTATACCCGTTTTTAAAAGTGAGGATAAAAAGGTACCTCTAATTATAGGACCATTATGATTAGCCCAATTTTTTCCTAGTTGTATGGAAGTATTTTGGAAAAGAAGATTAGTGAATGGCTAGAAAGCCATGAAAAAGAGCTAAAGTTCAGGCTGGATTTAGGATCTATCATTCAACTATGGACTACCTTGTTACGCCTATGATCATTGCAAATAAGTGCCTCAATAATAAAACCAATCTCTTATGTTGTTTCGTTGACTTTAGAAAATCTTTTGACACAGTTCCCAAGACTAATCTTTAGAATAGGTTAGAAGAACTAAACATTACTTTCAAGTTGATAGTTGCTACGATAAGGTTGTATGAGAATGTTATTGCCAATTTTAAGTAGAATGAGGGCTAATAAGAAGAAATTAATTGTAATATAGGAGTTAAGCAAAATTGTCCCCTATCTTATACGCTTTTTGGCATATGCACTGACAAGTTAGAGGGTTGTTTGGAAGTATGTTGTGTCAATATGATTCTTGCAAGTATAGTCACCATCATTTTTCTTTATGGTAATCATATTGTTCTCATGGTAATGAGTCCCTATGATCTCAATAAGAAACTAAAAATCTTGAAGGATTTCTACTCTAGTATCGATGTGTTTGTTAACAATGAAAAAATAAAGGTTATGATAATTAAATCCAAAAAGATCACTTATGCTAATTTCATGTATGACAACAATATCTTAGAGGAAGTGAATTCATAAAAATATCTTGTAATTGATCTTCATCACAAGCTTCACTAGAACTATAATATTTAGAAAAGGATAAATGGAGGGTGGAAAGCTTATTTTGAACTTGAAAATAGTTGTAAATCAGTGGACCTTTGGCTATGGGATAAGAATGAAATCCTAAAATCCTATTTGAGATTCATGTCCCTCATGTTATTTTATATGGTTGTGAAGTTTGAGATTGCAACATTTCTAGAGAATCGTGGAGAAAGATAGAGAAAATCCAAAAGACTTGTATAATTTATAATATCAAAAGAAAATAAAATATACCATATCCTATCATCCTCGAGCAGGTTTTACCCCATTGAAAGCATGGCTATGACTAGGTATCTAATGTATAAGAACAAGATAAACAACATGGAAGATAAGAGACTTCTTAATGTTGTTTCAAAATTTACTAGAAATCACCTATGAATCAAGTGAGGGTGGGATAAAGATGTCGAGTCTTGCCTAAATAATTAAGGAATAAAGAAAAAAGTAACTCCATAGAATACATAAAAAAAATATCATTACATCTAAATTTAAGGAGAAATTATGGTGTGATAAAGAATTAGAGAATAAAAGAAAATGAAGATATTATAAGGAGGTGATCAATCATAATCTATAAGATAAAAAATATATCTCTATTTTKACTTGCATAAAGAAGAAAACCAACATTGCTAAAATAAGAAAAAACTCTCACAAGCTCCATAGTGAAATGAGGTTTTGAACAAATCYTAAAACATTGTGGGTTGAAAGAATTTGTCATCTTTGTGACACTAAGATAGTTGAAGATGAAAGTGTTTTTCTTAAAATGTTATATGCATACACCCACATTAGATCACAATTTTAAAATACTTRTTACAAACACTAACATTMCCAACCTTTTAACTCATCAACATTATTGTGATTTAATAATGCTTCTCTTGAAGCTTTTCGAKAAYAGAAAAAAAATTCTAAAGAAAACCAAGTAATTCCTTAACTTTCTTAAGTTACAATAAACCAAATACACATCCACATAAATCTATTTAATT
>ML824036.1:55561-66576 GCA_009831015.1 Picea engelmannii | reverse complement strand
AGATCTGCAGATCAGAAATAAAAACTCAGATCTAATAAGCAAGAACTCTGCTGATTTGACAGTGAACAGATCAGAATAAGACCAAACTGTAAAATAGATCTATAAAGCTAAACTCAAGATGATACACAGATCTGTAGATCTAACAACTAGTCTGATCATTAAACAATAAAACAGCTATAGAGGCAATTGTAAATTCAAAGTATAGCTTCAGATCTAAATAGTTAATACTCAATGCTAACTAGATCAAAACAGTACCGAAGTAAAAATCAAGTCCAGATCTGAAAGAGATGAGTAGGCAGCTTACCTGGTACAGCAGCCTTACCTCTGAAGAAAGAACAATAACCATAGGAGATGAAGAACCTTTTAGTATGCTCAGACAAAGGTTCAGTTCATAGATCCACCTTATAGGTTGGATCTCTTTGCCAATAGATGAAGGAATTTTCTTGCCACAAAAAAGATAGAACTAGAAACCCTCACAGGAACAAACCCTCAACCAATAGAAGGTATAAAAACCTTATACAAGAAGACTGTGTATAAACTTGATTTCAGCAGGAGATAGGAGGCCGTACCCTAGGGTTTTAACACAGCAAAGAGGTTGACTGCAATCATCACACAGCTAGAACAGTAGGCCGCTCTTTTGCCACTCCAGATAGCAAATAAAGGAATGGCTGCAACCCTAGACACTCCAGACAGCAGAAAGGAGGAGGCCGCAGCTAGAAGGTACCTCACTCAGCAGTGTAAAGGGTAGCACCCTATGCATACATCACAACAAGAAAGGCCGCAACCTAGAGACCTCACACAACAGAGCAGAAGAGGGGGCCGCACCCTAGAGACCTCACACAACAGAGCAGAAGAGGGGGCCGCACCCTTAAACTCAGCCACACTGCAACAGCAGATAAGGGGCCGCACCTCACAGCCACACCAAACAGCAGAAAGAGGAGAAGAGGCCGCACCTCACAGCCACACCAAACAGCAGAAAGGGGAGAAGAGGCTGCACCCTCCACACACTAAACTAGCCCTGCAACAAAGAAAGCACAGTCCGCTGCTACAAGGAACTTCACCAACAAAGGAGGCTGCAGCAAGAACATCACCCATAGCAACAAAAGGGGCCGCAACTTCAACAGCAAGGAGGAGCCGCAGCTAGGAGAGATCCACACACTTAGCAATAAGTAATACAATGTGAGTGAAGTGAGAGGGGTAGGGGTTATATTTATACTTTTAGGCTAGGGCAAGGTGTAAAGCAAAAGTTTAAAATTAAAATAAATACAATTAAAAATAACATGTTTAAATTAAATTTAAATATGTTATAATTAACATTTTAAATTTAACTTTACTTTAACCCTTGAACAAAAACAACAAAGCCCCAAACCAACACATGCAAGGGTAAGAGAGGGTTAACTAGGTGTCAATACTCATTCTTTCATTTAACATGGTGAACCTATTACTTTATCATCACTGCATATGAAACTTATCCCTCATGTGGTTATGTCCTTCTTCAAGGAAGGTCATGTACCATCAAAATACTTGATAGAGGATCAAGTAGCCCCAGAACTTTTTCTGGCGTCTTATCCACCAAGGTCAAAGACCAAGGATCAACCCATGCCATATGCATGGGTACCCTGGGCATTTTCAGGGGCCCTAGGCTTATCTAGGGGCTTTAACTGCTTGGTCCTAGACCAAGAACCCCAGTCGTATACTGGGGGCCATCTCAGGGGTCTTTACTGCTTGGTTCTTCACCAAGAACCCCAGTCGTATACTGGGGGACCTCACAAGGGTCTTATGCCATGGCACTGACTCTTTGGTCCCAGACCAAGTACCCCAGGAGTGCACTGGGGGCCCTAGATCTCGTCTAGGGTCTTAGCCATCCTCTAGGAGAATGGCTCTTGCAGCTGCTTATAAATTTAACACATAGAACTTGTCCTTGCTTAAGCACTAATTGGATTGCTCTCAGTGTCACACTATCTAAAGTCAAATTGTGCTCTAATATTAAAATTACATCTCTTGTGCTTATCTCTAACTTGAAGTTGTTTTCTAAAGGATAATTTTGATCTATTACAAGATACATTCACTAAATTGTCATTAGTTTACTTCTTCAAAGTTTTATCATTAACTTGGGATGGTAATTAATAACCTGCAAATCTGAAATTGTCTCACACACACATAATAAATCAGATGTGAAGTTCAATACACATGTTTCTATTTTCTTTAAACATCTAAGTGGGTTGTGGTGATTTAAGCTTGTTCTCATAAAGATTTATCTCCAAGCATTTCATCATTAGGCTATTGGAATTCTTTGTATTTTATGTGTTAGATCTTTGTGGGGCTCAATTGCTTTGTTGTTGAAGTAAATCTTTGTGCTTCTTGTCCAAACCATAATTAAGATTTACTTAGGCTGTCCTAATAATCAATCACACATCAAAAGAATACCCCTCGTGGCCTCTTGAAATCCAGCCAAAAGTGAAGGGGAAGTTGTATCAAGGTGATAGTGATACAACTCCCAACCATTACCCCAAGGTGGCATCCGTGGATTGGGCTTCTCCACATGGATGATGGTTTAGGCGGTAATAAGGACAATTGCTAGTTTATATTTATATATTAAAGAATGTAAGATATATTTTCATAAGTGGTTGAGACTCCAAATTATTGTATGAATATACATGAGGGCCATACAAAGAAAGGATGTGCCTTTTTAAAGTGGTTGTCTTTATCTTAATGATAACTCTATTTTTCATTCATTATATTTTAATGTTCATAACAAACTCTACCTTAAGAAAAAACGGTAATAAAGCATTCGACATTCAAACCTCAAATTCAACTTTTGGATCCATATTATGGCCACGAATCAAAAACTGGAAAAGAACTGCCATCAAATATATGTTCCATCATAACAACCTTAAACAATCTCCAAAAGAAAGGAACCAAACCAAGTTATGCAACCAAAATAAGAAACACCCCACATCTATATTAAGAAACAGTCTGGTGTCTGAATAGACTGCTTAGTAATTATTATGACACACTTAGTGAATCCAACAACCAAGCCAATAAGGAAACCATTTTACCAATGAATGAAGAGAAACAGAACTTATTTGTAATACCCCCTATGAGCATCGAGCATAATGAGTAAGTATGTAGTAGACAGGTAAGTACAGTACCAGTTCAATATATTGAATTAATAATATAATAATTAATTAATAAACAGCTACACTTGGAAAGTGATAACTCCTGAGGAGCACCATGGGGTCTATTATCCCCATTTTGTGGATAACAAAGGAGATTATGTCTCGAGGCCCTCAGGTTGCAGATATGGAGTGTCGAGAAGACTGCATGGCCAGCAGTATCCTTTTGCACAGTTGGAAACCCCTCTCACTACCACAGATGGTCAAAGATTTTCAGATGGCATCCACAACATCAGTTGGCTTCCGGAAGCTAGTGAGCCTTGCTCCATGAGGTACAAGTCAGTATTATGGTGAGCATCATTTCAATATTTAAGCTATTTGAGTATGTTGTATTTTAGATTGCTCTAGATTTCATGATATATGCTTGGACATTATGCCTTTTGCCCTGCTTCACCTTGGTGATTGACATTGTGCCCTAGTAAGTGGTCTCCCTTGGGGATGGGTTTGCTACTAGGAACTCCCCTAATGAGCCATTGTACCGTTACCGACCATACTTACCACTTTCCATCATTGTTCCCCTTCATTTCCTTATCTCTTGGTATTTTAGGGTGTATTGACCCAAGAAGGGGTTGTCTCTCATTCTATGGGAAGAAGGGGTTGAAGGCCCAAAGGGATTGATGTTAGGTAAAAGATAAAAGCCTTGTATGAACCTTCAAAATGCTTTGCCCAGGGATCACCCAAGAAAGCAGTGAAACGCTTATCTTTGAGTAAAGGGGACCCACAATATAATAAAGAATGCTTAAAAGGTTAGTTGAAGGATGGGAGGTCTCATCACGAGCTAACCTATCACGTCCATGAATATCTAGTGGTATGACATTGCCATCATCCGGTCACCAAACCAAGGTAATGGCTCTCAGTTGCATGGCTAAGAGAAAGGGGGTCTCATCACGTGGGTGACATTTCCATTATCAGGTCACCACGCCAGGGCAGTGACCTTCAACCTCTCCTTAAAATTATGAAAGAATAAAAGAATGGCAATTAATGGGCCTAGAAAAAGTGCATTGCGGACGAAGGTACCACACACCCTCTACAAAGGCAGCCATGAATGAGACACTACCACCCCTTGTATGTCATGAGCCCTATGCCCATTGAGTCTTGACCCCAACCACTTCATCTACTTTACATGGCTTAGAGAGGGATCTCTTGAAAACTCCACTTAACCTAGGGCAAGATCTACCCAATAGGACACCTCGTCAACCCTCCCATATTCAAGCTTAACAACTCGCATAGTGTCTTTGAGCAATTAATTGTTTGATATAGTGATCTTTGATGCACATGCTTAGGTGGCTCATTTATTGATTGGATTCACTTATCATGATGTTATGAGTTGAGATCCTTGGAGGGCATGCTCATTTGTCTTTCCAGGACCTAGTTGGTGGACAATTTTGGGAGAACAAGCCTAGCCTGGGATTCCATGGGACTCCAAACCCACAGGTTGGATGCCAAGGGTCCACATGCCGGATCACAAAGATGAAATATTGAAGGCCTATAGCACAAATGGATGGACCTAGCCCATGCTTCACTTGCCAAACGACTTGCCTAGGAGAGGCAAAACGTCACCTCCTAGGGCATGACATCACTTTTGGGGGCTAGGGTTTGGTGGTGATGTAGCCACTCATTGACACATGGATGTTTTGAGGAGGAGGAGGTCTTCACCATGAGGAGATTGCCTAGATGCTTGACATGTGGCCTTTGGAGGCCTACCAATGCTTGTCCAACACCAACGACTTCTTCTAAGTGGAAAAACGTCTCCTAAAGGGGAGACATCCATGTAAATTAGGGTTTTACTTGTGCAAAAGTGAAAATTTAAATGAATTGTTTAATATTACTTTGTTAAAGGGGGTAGGATTAGGGTTGTTGACCCCTAGTCTTGTGGTTTACCCCTTAATATATGGACAAGTCACCCTAGTGACATTTTGTATAAATAAGAGATCATAAGATTTCATTTGAACATAACTCTCCCTCTTGTGAGAGGACTTGATCTGAAATTTCCGCTACACTTGGCTTCTTTTATCTCTTGTGCACTTATTTATGGCTATCTTGATGAATGGTTGATGGAGGAGTGAGGTGCTAGCCTTAGATGAATAGTTTATAGCTTTTGTGGTGGACTGTCTTAGCATCTTTCTTGATTTTGGTATGGTCTTTTACTCTTATGCTATCAGTTTTTCAAGTCAAGGATTGTTGTGCTAGGAGGTAAGTGGGAAGTAAGAGTATTTACACCCCCACTCTAGTCTCCAACATTTATTGCTTGAAGTTCATTGATGTTGCAAGGGTTTGTTTGAGGAAGTAAGAGGATTTACACCCTTCTTAAACCCTAACTAGAGATACTTGCCTTGGGATGTAAGAGGATTTACACCCCCAAGAAAGTCGCATCTCTAGTTCATTTATTTGAATCCATTGACCCAATATTAAAGGCACCAGTCATTTATTTTTTGCATTGGAGATATAAAATCATTGCTTTGGGAAACGTGAAATTTTGTCTTTTGAAAGATCTCTTGCTTGGAGTTGGTTTGCCATATTGAGAGGACTCTTCCCCTACTAGGGCATCCCCTCTCTCCCATTACTTTAATTGTTGTTACAAACTTTAACCTACTGCCACTAAGGCTGCATAACCCTAGCTACTAACTCTCTCTCTTAACTCCTAAACTAACCCTAGACTAGTTCTTAAATCTTGCTCACTAACTCTACTAACTAGGGAGCATCTTTTGGACTAATTGTTGGCATCTTTTGATGGTGTAATTTGCCGATATAAGTGACTGAATGCTACAGCCATAAGGCTGCAATTTTCTGCAGAAAATACATGTTCCAACAGCTTGCTTTATTTAGCCTCAAAGTGTAATTTTTCCGTCATAATTGATTACCATATTCATTGATAATATTGATGATTGATCTTATGCTTTACATGCTGATTTAGAATGTTTTATTTGCTGATATAAATTGTTATCTGCTGCTGCAAGTTAGGGACAGCATGCCTAACTTGCTGATCCATACTAACATATTGTAACATGAAAACTGCTATTCACTGGAGAATTGAATAATTCTGAATTGATATTTATTGATAATGATAAAGATGAAGATGATTACACTACCCTCATTACGGTTGCTATATAACATTGACTGGTCACGAATCGAAGAGGTATGTGCCTCTTAATTTAATTAAATGATATTAATTATTATTACAATTATTATATTTATTATTCTCATTTTTATGTTTGTAACATTGCCACCCTCCTAAGATTTTGCTTTGTCCTCAAAGCAAGGGTAGTGATGGGTATTGTCGGAGGAATTGTTCGGTCTCCCATGATGATGAATCTTCTTCTGGAAGGTTTTTCCATTTGATAAGATATCCCTTTATGGTTCTGGAACGCAACACCTTTTCCTTCGTGGCAAGAATACCTTCTTGTTCTAAAATAACTTTTCCTTCGTCATCGAATTCAAGGATATTTGTTTGCACTGGTTGAGCTTGCCCAAGCATTTTTTTGAGACATGAAACGTGGAAGACATTGTGGTTGCAACAATTGTCTGGCAACTCCAATCTATAAGCTACATGGCTAATTTTTTTGTTAATTTGAAAGGGTCCATAGAATTTTGGGGCTAATTTGTTCTTCCCTTGTTGCTTAAGGGATAATTGTTTGTAGGGTTGAAGTCATACAAACACCCAATCACCTTCTTCAAATTCTCTTTCTGACCTATTTTGGTCTGCTAGTTGTTTCATTCGATTACGAGTTGTTGCTAGGTTCTCTTTTAATATTTGTATGATTTTTTGTTCTTCCTCTAGCTTATTTCTTACTGTTTCGACCTTAGTATTAATTAGTGCAAACTCTTTCCATTTAGGTGGTTCATAACCATATAAGGCTTTGAAAGGAGTCATTTTAGCGGAAGTGTGATATGTAGAGTTATACTACCATTCGGCTAAGTGTAACCATTGAGACCATTTATTTTGCTTATCTGTCACAAAGCATTGTAGGTACGTTTCTAAGCATTTAATTATGATTTATGTTTGACCATCTGTTTGTGGATGATAGGCGGAGCTCATATTAAGAGATATTCTTGTATTTTTGCAAAATTCTTTCCAGAAATTTCCTTTAAATTTTGCATCCCTATCGCTGACAATTACCTTCGGAAACCCATGTAACTTATAAATGTTTTTGCAAAAAACATCTGCAATTTGTTTTGTTGAGTCGGTTTTTCTTACCACCATGAAATGTGCATATTTGGTTAATTTGTCAACCACAACAAAAATTTTGTCCTTCCCATCAGACACGGGTAGCCCTTCAATGAAATCCATTGAGATCTCTTCCCATTTTTGTTCAGGAATATGTAGGGGATGAAGTAATCCTGGAGTCATAACATTTTCATTTTTATTCCTTTGACAAATTTCACATCCGGCAACAAATCTTTGAATATCTTTATTCATTCCTTTCCAATAGAATGATTGTCGTGCATTATAGTAGGTTTTGAAAAAAACCACATGTCCTGATGTTGGGGAGCTGTGTGACTCCCTTAAGACCTTCATTTTAAATTTTGAGGATGGAATTAGGTAATTTCTGTTCTTGTACCCTAAAATGTCATTTTTCCATTCAAATTTGGGGTTTTGGGCTAAATTGTTGATTATGGAGTTAGATTCAAGATCTTTGGCATACTCAAGTCGAATCTCATCCAACCAATCTAGAATGAATATTGTTGTTGCATATGTTTTTACTTCCTCATCTTTTCGTGATAGTGCATCAGCAGCGATGTTGTCTCTCCCTTTTTTGTGTATTATTTCCATATCAAAGGTGGAAAGTTTCTCCATCCACTTTTGTTGTTCTGTGGACAATGTTTTTTGTCTTAGTAAGTATTGGAGACTATTGTGATCAGTACGTATCGAAAATTTGCTTCCTAAGATATTGTCGCCACTTAGCTAATGCATGCATAATAGCTAACATTTCCTTATTATAGGTAGATTTTAACTCTTCCTTTTTGTTGAGCTTTTGACTTTCAAATGTTATTGGGTGGCCATCTTGCATTAATATTGCTCCTATTCCAATTCCTGATGCATCACATTCTACTACAAAGGGTTTTGCAAAATCTGGTGTTGCTAACACAAGTGTAGATGACATAACCCTTTTTAATGTTTCAAAACATTCTTGTGCACTGTTATCCCATTTGAAGGAATTTTTCTTTAATAAGTTTGACAAAGGTGTTGTTAAATGAGCATAGTTCTTGATAAATCTTCAATAATAACCCCGTTAATCCAAGGAATCCCCTTAGTTTTGATATGTTCTTTGGTTTGGGCCATTCTATGATTGCCTTTATTTTTCCAGGGTCCACCTTGACTCCTTCTCGAGATATGACATGACCAAGGTATTCTACTTCTTCTTTACTAAAAGAACATTTTGATAGTTTTGCATAGAACTGATTTTTCTCTAAGAGAGAAAGTACCTGTTTTAAATGCTTCATATGCTCCTTCTAAGTTTTACTCTAAATAAGAATATCATCAAAGAAAACCAATACGAACTTCCGTAAGTAGGGGCAAAAAAGTTGAATCATAGTTGCTTGGAAGGTAGTTGGTGCATTGGTTAGACCGAATGGCATGACTTTAAACTCATAATGACCTTCGTGTGTTTGAAAAGCAGTTTTTTGTGCATCTTCTAATCTTACTCGAATATGGTAGTACCTTAATCTTAAATCCAATTTTGAGAAGTATTTAGCTCCATGGAGTTCGTCTAGCAACTCATCTATGAAGGTTATAGGAAATTTGTTTTTTATAGTTATTTTATTTAACCCTCGATGGTCTATACATAGTCTGAAAGATCCATCCTTTTTTCAAACCAGTACTATTGGGGTTGCATATGGGCTCCTGCTTGTCGTAATAACCCCACATTTCAATAGGTCTTGAATTAGCCTTTCTATTTTCGTCTTATGGTGGTGAGGATATCGATAAGGTCTAATATTAACTAGTGTTGAATCTGGCTTAACCATGATTATATGTTCTACATTTCTATTAGGTGGCAGCTTCATAGGTAAGTCTTGGTATACCTTGTCATATTTTTGGATTAATGTTTGAATCTTTGGATGTTGAAACGACTATTTCCATTGTTAATAACTCCATTTGATGGCAATGTGCCACATAAGCTGGTGCTCCTTTTCAAATTAGTTTCTCCATTTGTTGTGAGGACATAATTTGGGTGGGAGGCGGCTAGAATCCGTATAATTTGTATTGTCTTCCTTCCCATTTCAATTTTATAAATTGTTTTCGGTGATTTGCAGAATAGGTCCCTAGCATTTGTAGCCATTGAATTCCCAAAACGACATCTACTCCTCCCAAGGGTACAGTGTAGAATCCATATTCCAATTCGTAATCTACCACTTGAAGCTTGATCTTGTGGCATTTTCCTATTCCATCAATGTTTTTGCCATCTGCCACCATTACTCTTATATCTGCGGCTGGATATACGAATATGTTTAAATTCTTTGAAACATTTACATCTATGAAATTATGGGTGCTCCATGTATCGACTAGAATGGTAACATTTTCTTTTTTTTTGTGCCCTTTTAGTTTTAATGTTTGCGGTTGTGCTATTCCTGTTATTGCAGCTAGGGATATCTTGGGCATGGCCTCATCAGTTTCTATATTGGGGGCCTCACCTTCCTCTTCACTTTCATTATTTGAATCATTGTCAAATGTGCTTGATTCTTTCTCTGCTTTGCAAGAATATAATTTTTTATTGTTGCATTTGTGCCCAGGTGACCATTTGTCTCCACAATATCGGCATTCGCTTTCCCATTTTTTATTGGAGTCTTGATGACTGGCTTGACCTTCCCTCAAATGAGGTGGTAAATACTTGTTAGGTTTGTCTGTAGTGTATTTCTTCGTTCTATCATCTAAATATTTATTTAACCTTTCTAGACTTGTGAATCTTGGTTTAATAAACTTGTTTTTTTGTTCTATTAGCCTTGTTGCGTGTCTTGCATCCTCAATTGTTTTAGGATTCCATCGTTTAATTTCACTACAAATGTAATCTTTTAGGCCACATATGTACATTTTGATGAGTTGCTCATCCGTAAATCTGCATTCCCTTGTTGCGAGAACCTCCCATTCATGTGTATAATCGTTTACGTTTCCCTTTTGTTTGAGATGCACGAACTTATTATACAGGTCGTCATCCTCTTCGTCATGAAATCACTTAAGTAGGGTTGTTGTAAAATTCTTCTAGTGGAAGGAACGGGCATCACATTTCCTGGACCACCAAAGGTACCAATCATAAGCTTCTCCCTCTAGACTATTAGAGGTTGTCATTACCTTCTCTCGTTCACCTAGCGGGGGTTTGATTCAAAAATTCCATCCATTTTGTTTATCCAAACAACAGCGCCTCTACGGTCCTTTCCGTCATACTTTGGTAACTCCTTTTTAAATTTATGGTAATCTCTATCGTGGAATCTGGGTGTGTGCATATTTCTCAAAAAAAATTCCTCTGGAATTTCATGGTTTCCTTGATTTTCTGAATTTATTTCTGGTATTTCCGGACTTAGTGGTGGTCTTCGATAAGCTAAGGGATCTGCGAATAAGTCCTCGACACGTTCCGTTAATTGTTCAATTTTTTCACTATGTTCATCAAGTCTTCTTTTTGTGTCACTTTTATCGTTTTCGGAGAGCGCCAATAATCTTTCACCTTGCTGTATTAACCGATCAATTTTTCTCTCGGTCTCGAGTAATTTATCGATTTTTTCGCTCATGTTTTTTTGCATTTTTTCCACATTGTTAAGTCGGTACCTTACACCTTTGACGTCATCTCTGCATTTGTTCACATCGGCCTTAAGTTCTTCGTTGTTGACCATCCTTGTGATTTTTTTTTT
>ML824035.1:48276-75645 GCA_009831015.1 Picea engelmannii | reverse complement strand
AGAAATATACCCATATCCACATATGAAAAAGTTACTGTAGTGATTACCTGGATATGAAGAATTAACCAACCTACTTGTTTTGGCATTAGAAGGTGTTAAAGAAGAGAATAGTATTGTGGCCTGATGATCTCTTGGAACCAAATTTCAATGTAATATTTATGTTCATCAACAATAATTTCTATGCTCTCCTTCATCATGCTATGCAGATCCTCTTTTTCTGGATGATTGATTTCTGAAGTACATGAAGGATCTGCTGAGATGGATGTTGATAACTCCTCAATTTCAGGTCTTAGTGATTTCTCTCCATCGGATGTAGTCCATAATTTTTCATCTTCCTTCACAGTTTGGCAAGGAAAAACATTTTGTAGCTCACAGGACCTTGATTCTTCTAATATTTCCGAAGAGGTAGATACACTTTTGGCTGCTGCCAACATATGTTCTTATTGAAAAGAAGAAATCCCAACCGCTGCTAGGATTTGAGAAAGTTTCCTCAAGCTAATGGTTGCTTCTGAGTTCATCTTTCCATTTGATAAACTTGGTTCACACAAAGATCAGTGTCTGTGTTTTTTACAACACCCAAAATTTTGTATGTGTTTTTGATGATTCTAATCAAGACTACCTACCACAAAAACATATTTGCATAAATCAAACACACATTTTTATGAAATAAAACATGCTTGCAGTAAAATAAGCACACTGACAGGAAAAACTAAATTGTGGGAAAGTAAACAAACTGTGCAGGAAAGAAAGCACACTTGCGGGAAAAAAAATTGCGGGAAAGTAACCACATTGTGCAGGAAATAAAGCACGCTTGCGGGAAAGCAAATTGTAGGAAAATAAACAAACTGAGAAAAGTAAACAAACTAAGAAAAGTAAGAAAAATTGCAGAAAAAGTAAACACTCTTGTGGAAAGGGAACAACAAGGCTTTGGAGCAACCCATTAAAATGGATGCGCAGGTTCTTACCTCTCGTCTTAAAGTTTCTCCTCCCCCTTGTTATGTAATTAAAGGCAAACTACCTATTGGAGCCACCCTTGTTTTGGTTTTACCCTTCACAATTTTCAATTTTATGATACTCGAAATCTAAAGAGGGCCTTTTGATTTTGTCCCCTCCCGAAGCTTTGAAAGCTCCGCAACTTTGTTGAATGAGTAGCGCTGCTTTTTCTACCTTCAAAATAATCCACTTTTGTAAGCATGTTCGCTCTTT
Source organism: Picea engelmannii (assembly GCA_009831015.1). Lineage (NCBI taxonomy): Eukaryota > Viridiplantae > Streptophyta > Pinopsida > Pinales > Pinaceae > Picea > Picea engelmannii. The sequence goes on along the minus strand of ML824035.1, from coordinate 74,439 downwards.
TTGTTTTATTTCGGGATCTCACAAGTCAGATACTTTAATCTTTGAGTTCACACGTCCCGGGTCATGAAACTGTGAACTTGTTTTAAATTTTCACTTAAGATATTAACCAGGGTCAAATCTTTTAACTCAGTGATTAGAAGTCGTCGGGGTTTCGCGTCTCGGTGTTCGCCAAGTTTAAATTTTTATGTTTACAGCTCCGAGAGCCGAGAACACGAGGTTCTTTTGGGCTAACCCTGGTCAAGGATTAGAGGCAAAAGGGCTAACCATGGTTAAATCTATTCTCGGCGTTTCGCCACTCGGCACTATCTTTTAGAAAGTTACGACGTTTAAAACCCCGACTCACGAAGTCGCGACGTAATTATAGTGCGATTAATAAATTGCCTAATCTAAGTTTTTCTTTTCCCTAATTTAGTCTTAATTATCGCCATCTCGCAGTTTAGCGACTCAACGTACTAACCTCCCAGAAACTTGTCTTTGAAGTTCCGAGTCACGATATGGCGAATAAAATGATTATGAAATTAATGATGCTCCAAATCGCGATTACTATTAATTAAACCAACATCGGCCCTCGCAGTCTCGCGAGTTGAAGATTCAAAATGTTAAAAGGAAATTCACGATGCAACGAACAGCGAGAAAATTATTAACATTGATAAGTTTTGAAAATTTAAAATAATGCGAGATATGTCCCACGCATCGAGGTTTGCACATTTCCCGAGGTAGCTACTTGCTCTCCATACCCCGACTTCCTGTCAAACTGCCAAACATTGATGACATTAATGAAGAATTAGGGTGAATCCACGAATAAATAAGATCGGATTTTACGCAATAAATTTGTTTCTAATTGTGACTTGACAGACTTATTTTGAAGAGTACAGAATTTTCAAATATATACAGGAGTCTCATTTTATTATAATGAAAACATTTTTCATAAGCACGCAGAGCTCACCATTTTCTGAGTTAACTACTTTCTGCATGTATACACAATTTTATCAAAGGAGAGCGAAAACACAAGTTTCATCCATGGCTCCACGGAGAGAAGCAAAGGCGAATATCGAGGTTGCAGGGCAAGGCTCGGATAATTTCTCCGACACTTCACCCCGGAGTGTTGATTCAGTCCCTAGCTGGTCGTTTGTTTCAGATATTCTGCAAACTGTGTTGGTGAATTATTCAGACTCCGATGACAATGAAAAGGACGACTTGAACACTAAATACAAGATTGTCGTTCAATCTGGAATGCACAAGGTAGAAACCAGACCACGGTTGCTTCCCTATTATGATATGATTCGATGGGCGTTGGATCACATAGACTTACCCACCAGAACTATCATGAAAGACCAGCGGGTCACGGTCGGGACTTTTAGACCGGAGCACATCCAAACCATGTATAAGCTCCTGACAACATCTGAATACATGTATGATGCCGAATTCTTGGAGGGATTCAAACAGAAGGAGTGCACTGAATATGACAAAACCATGCCCGGTTTGATTAAAGATTGGGTTTCGCGCACCGCGAAGTTTAGAGCAAATGACCAGGGCGTATATTCTATCGCTTCTTTGGAGCCACAATATAAATATGTGGCCATGATGACATGTCAGATATTTGGGAGAGAAGACACCTCACATTTCTACATCGCGTGGGTACCTCTCATATTTCGGGTTGCAGAAGGTTGCTCATTTAATTGGGCAAAGATGCTCTTAGACAGTTTGGTCAACAGGGTCATAGAATATCGGGAGCAGAAGGCAAGCGGGAGACCATCCTCATTTTTCATGTCTGCATATATCATGGACACTGTATGTTCCATGACACCATTCCCTTTGATGAGTTGGGCTTGGAATCCAGCCCAAGAAAATTCCGTGCATGAATATCACGACAAATTGTGGGAGAATAAAGTGGACAAATTTATTTACGAAATTTTCAACTGGGTGATGGTGCCCCTGCACATCGCCATTTTTGGTCGTTCGCCACCTCGTATCTCAGACAAAATTGCTGCAAATCTGAGTGGTATAGAAGACTGGTACATAGAAGCAGAGTTTTCCTATTTCAGAGTGTTCGGAGCTGCTGTTCCCCCGCTTGCACTACCACTGTTCATCCCCGAAAAGCTTGCTTGTCGCGAGATCACCCGACAAACAGTGATTGGCGGGCTGAGTAAAGAAATCAAATCATCTTCGAAGAAGGTATGGCCGTTTTCCCCTGTTCGGCTAAATTCTTATTCTTTATTGGATTTCGGGCATGCTAAATCTGAGGCTGCAGCCCTAGAAGACCTGAGTTTGGCCTCCATTGAATATAAAAAACATGATCCTTAGAAAATTGTAAGCAACCATTTAGCTAATTATGGGCTGAAGAGGTTTGAACACGAATGTTCACCCTCAGATGACATTTTTCGAGGGGCGAGATCTTATGGGGAAGTGCTAGTTCGGATCTGATCTTTAGCACCCGAAGACATGGCATCTGTATTAAAATTCCCGAAACATAGACGAAGATGTCTCCCCGCTATGCTGGGAGGTTCAGCCATCGCCGAGACAAAACAGAAAGACACTGAAGATTCTGCAGACATAATGTCTCACCCTGGACAACAACAGGAAGGGGAGCAAACAAGCAATCCCAAAGAAAAAGAGAATATTTCAGACCTGCCAAGCAAACATAAATTGTAGGCTAAAGAAAAAACGCCAGACCCACCGAGGAAGCAGATATCAGAGACTGAAAAAGAAACTCCAGGTACGTCAAAGGAGCAGAACCCTGTTGATACTCCAAAAGAATCAGTAAAGAAACTAGGAGAGCCCATCACCTCGGTCACACCCTTGCAGTCGGCACAGGGAAATGTCAGCAAGAGATGGATATTTGATGAAGAATTGAGGCCTATAAGAGCAGAGGAACTCCCTCCAAATGAGTTCTTTTTTGATAAAAAGAGAAAAGCGGTAGTGAAATGAGAGTTTTATCAAGAGGGAGAGTCCACTCCGAAAGAATACAAAATCATGACAGATGGTAAGAACAAGAAAAGTGACCAACTTTCCACTGAAATCGCTGGAACACTGGGGGCATACGCTTCGGCAAATCAATTCTCGGTTGGGCAACTGAATAACCAACTAAAAAGGAAAAATTGCCTAATCAGGACCCTCGAGGCTAGATTGGTTACAACCACAGAGAATGCTAAAGGTCAGGCCAGCATGGAGATGGAACAGGCTAGAGTGGCCGACAAAAATGAAATAGAAGTGCTCAAAGCCAAACTGGAGCAAGCACACCTAGCGATCCGAGATGGTCGGATACAGGCGGGTCAACAGAGGACTATGATCACAAAGTTGTAGGCTCAGTTAGAGGTCGCTGAAAGCAGGGTGATCGATGTCGAGGGGTTTAAATCCCAAGCGATTGATATTCAGAGCAGGATCTCTTCTGTACAACAGAGTCTGCTAGAAAAAGTGGGAACGATTCGAGAGGATTTCCTGTTGATGCATCGAATTTCTGAGAACCTGACTGTTAGAGAAAGGAATGCAGAAGCAACTCGGGTCACCTTTTAGGAGGCGGTGATAGCCACGAACAACAGAGTTTCGGCAGGTTCTCCCGGACTCACCATCTCAGAACAAACTAGAGGTAACATTCTGTTGAGGGATTGGGAGCATAACATTACCCTAGGCAAGGAACAGGCCCAGAAAGTAACCAATTCATTAGAAGAAGCTTTCAATGCTATAGATGGAGAGTTGTTGGGTATGGAGAGTGGAGGCGACACATAAACATTAATGCAAATGAATGTAGAACATATCTCGCTTGATCTGAAAGAGAATAATGAGAGAGATTCGACCGATATCTCTCAGATGGACAGGGTGGATATGGCTCAAGTCGAAAAATACTTAATCCAACCCAGCGCATAACTAAGTTCCCTTGACATCGTCGATGTACAAATGGGAGACAAGCTGTAGCAGTTAGCCCGAGAATGTTACTTCGCTGAGGCCAGCTGTCAAGCGGAACCTTCGCAGCTCGTATCTCAGTTTGTGGAAAAATGTAGTGCCTGCACCGCATCCACGATAAGACGAACACCTGGAACCAATTGAAAATAGAGTAGGAGAAAGGGAGTGATTGCGCTCCTCTCGGTTGTAACCGAATTTGTGAAACCGTTGAGATTCTAACTGATCTGTAAAGTTGTATAAATATATCACAGAAAGAAATAGAAAAGGGATGGACCTTTTTTGTGTCGATTGTAATAGAGTTTTTTGCATTCGAGAAGTTAATATAAGAAAATCTGGAGATTCTCGATTCCATCAAGACTGTGTTACAAGTTTGTTTCTTTGTATTTCATGTTTCATTTCATTCCATTATTCATAATTGATATGCTTTGTTATACTTTAGTACGAACACTACTATAACAAAAGGATTCTGGTTTTCTGTATTTGTTTATTGTCTTTCCTCTGCACCAGCTATCAGCGGGTGTAAGACCAATCTGCACTTTTAGAATTCCACGTATATTCTTTGCTATGTCAGTTATTTTCTTACTAATTTCCTCTTTTGTTTATATGTGAGTTTTCTTTGTGACAGGAATCTTGCATTATATGCAGCTAAATGTTTTTCTATCACCTCACGCCTTTATATAAAATATAATACAGTTACAGGAAAGAGCCTTCAATTTGCATTTTTATTTTATTCCAAAAAACGTAAAATTCTCTTTATTTCGACCAAATCAAGACAACGATTAAATCTCTCTTTAAATCCTTTCTTACTCTTGTTGTTACTCCATGACTGTCCCTGCAGCAACACAGCCTAATATCGAACCCGGACTATCGAATCAAACACATATTGCTTTAAACCTTTTTGACATAATCTTGAAAACTGCTAATAACCGGGAGGAACTCGAACATTCATGGGCAGCCATTGAACAATATATAACTCCTCAGGAACAGTTGGAAGCCAGACGACGCGAACGTAGAAATATTCCCTAGTTTCCTATACCGAAGGTCAACGTTACCCTATTACCCATCTTTCACCTAGTTTCAGATGCCTTGACACTGTACTTTTAAGCCTTAGTACAGACTCAGGAACAACACTACCTACCTAATATCTATCCCTTTTATCACCTCCCCAACAACAGTGCCAAAAATATCAAGTAAAATATATGCTATCTATTTCGACATTAAATTGTCAACCTGGGGCTCATAAGCTTCGAGGTGCCAGCACTGTATATGCAGGTGTAGAGCTCTAATTTAGCCTAGCCTAACCTAATCTAATATAATGCCAATAAAATCAAATAATGAAGAGCTTTAAGAAATTCTAGAATTGTGAACTCTATATGGCCTAAATAACCTTAAACAATCTAGGGCTATGAACTATCTCTAAATAAGAAAATGATAAGAAATCTATTTCAAAGCTATCTATTCAATCTCCTTTTAAATAAGCAAACAACAAGTGAATAAGAAAGTAAGAAACTAATCTATCTATCTCTGAATGAACAAGAAAGTAAGCAATTAATCTATCAAAACCATCTCGACAAGTGAAATCTATTCTTTAAGAAACTCACAACTATTTCTATCCTACAAAGCATAAACATTAATTCAAACCCATAACTAACACTAATTATAAATTCTAATTCAAAATAGCATTGAAAATACTCCGTATCAAAATCTTCAAACTCAAAACTAATTCAAGCAAAGCTATAAACTTTTAAACTCATAATTGAAAATCTTAATTTGAATTCACTCTTCTAATTAAAAATTACAATTCAAAACCATAACTGATCCGGATTATTTTCGGCACGAAATGAGAGCGGAGATATAATAAAGAAATGCACAGAGATATTGCAGATATTCAATAATATAACAGAAATGTATAAGAGATGAAATCATAAACACAGATATACAGTAATACACGATTTCTATTAATCAGATAAATGTACAGAGACTATAAAAATACAGAGTGAAAGACTCGCTAGAATGGTGGCAGCTTATCTCTGAGAAGAGATGTGACGGCTACTCGCATTCGCAAGAAGATGGTTACAATGAGGCTATAAAGGCCCTTTTACAATAAATGGGAATGCCAAAAGTCCTAGACATCCAAAAACCTAACCCTAGGAGATGAAACACCAAAAGTCATGTGGGCCCCGTTTGGGTAAGTTGGTGCATCAACTTCCCGGGGTCGTAACTTTTGCATACGATCTCCGTTTTAGGCATGTAATAGCTCGTTGGAAAGGTATCATCGAGGAGATTAATTTTGGGGGATCAATCATGACTTTGAATATAATTGAGAACCTCTATCTCAAAAAACCTTCATCTAGGCCCTCAAAATGGCCCCAGAAGTTAAAACCTGCTAAAAATAGTAAATTGCCAAAATTGCCAGAAAGCTGTTTTGAGCCATTTGGAAAATGTGGGTGGCCACCGATATCCACCTGGATCGATAACTGAACTAATCCTATCATTAAAACTCAGATTTTAAACTAGAATACTTGTACAACTATAATCCCAAAATCTACTTCTATTCTAGCATACTAAGACAAGATTAATAAACCAATTAAATTCATGAAAACATAACTTGAACTGAGAATCAAATCTAGCTTAATTACTACTATTAAAACTCACAATTACTTATCCATCGAAGCTTGCAAAATAAACTCTATCCAAACTAATCCTCTATTTTAATTACTACTCTGTTTTAATTTGCAGAAGCTAATTTAAAACTTAAATATATCATTTAAGTTAATAACCTACATGACAATTGTTAGGAAATAATAAACATAGCATAACAAATAACCAGATCCTATAAGCAACCTGCAAAAGAGGAATTAGACAATTAAATTATAAACAACAAACACAATATTTAAAACTACAAAATACATATAACAGAGAAATGAAATGAATTATAAAAACACACTATCTATCTATCTAAGTATTCACCCAGACCACTGGTGGGCCCACCAGCAGGTCGTGGCTACTCCTCAACAACAATTGACAAAATCAGATCAACATGATTTTGTCATTAACTTAAAAAATGAAATATGGAACAAAAGTTACAGAGAAGTTTTGAATTACACAATGAAACTCTTCTTAACAATCTGTTTTTGGTCTTGCCACTATTGGTGGTATTTATAGGCGAATTACAACTTGAGAGGTCGACCACTGGAAGGGTCGACCTCCTCTAAAAATAACAAATTCATTAAATGATCTTCTAACATCTTTAGCTTCTAGAAACTGAATGATCCACTTAGTGATTAGCATAACTGCCTAATATGAGATGTCAAGAGCTTTGTAGATGGAGGCCACGAGGGTGAACAAAACCCATGTAATTGATTCTCCCAACATAGGCCGCTGATATAACAACCACCAACTCACCCACGTTTTTAGTGTTGGATGAAGTACCGAATGCAGTTCTAGATGAAGTAACAGACGCAGTGCCAGATGGAGTACTGGATGAGCTACTGGATGGAAAAACACCTTGCGAATTTTCCTTGTGACACACAGATCGCGCATTAGCTTATTGTAATCATTAAATCAAATTGAATTAAACTTAAAACCATCACAAAACATCAATTGCACATACCTGGTATAAAGTTATGACGTTTTGATATGAAATCCTTCAAAACTTCTTCAAAATGGTTATTAATACATAAAGGATTTAATCAACATCATTAATTAACCAAATCATGAGCCCAACACCATATGCCCTAGTATATGATTAAAGGAATTTCTTTGTAGGATTTAAGTGTTTGGTTTGAGCACCAGTTTCTGAGAGAATCCTCCATAAATGTGCTAATACAAACATTTCGAAACCTTGTTAAACCTTCAATTTCATTCCATACTTGTTTGGTGTAAATACATTCCGCTACCAAGTGGAAGTTTGTATCCTCATTACACTTGCAAAGACTACATATATCTATACCAAACGTACTTCTCCTCTGCAATATTTCGCAAGTCAAGGCTTTGTTTTATAGTAGAAACCACATGATTTTTTTGCTTTTGAGTATAACTTCTATAGAACTAGCCACCACCACATAAGTTCATCCTAGAATTCTTTATAAATCAAACAATTGTAGCCATATTTTGGTGCATATAGTCCAATAGATGCATGGATCCATAGTAGGGAGTCCTTGTTATCTGTTAGGATAACATGAATGGATTTCAATCTATTGACACAAGAATACTATCTTTACTTGTCATCCTCTTTAAAGATGAAATGTTTTGGAGTAACCTAGCCTTGTCCCCAAATGGAGGTGCTTGTACGTTTGACAACTTGTAAAAGGTTAAAGTAGCCTCTAAGATTGAGATGATGTACCATATTCTAAGGAAGAATTTGTTCCATACCACTCCCTACAGATGGATCCACCCCTAGGCATACATTAAATCCATTCCTTACCTTATAGGCCAAACAATCCCTAATCAATGAAAAATATAATATCGTTTCCTTCCAAATCATTGTAGCATTTTGATGTTTCTTATTTGGTCTATGGATATAATCTATGATGGTCTCTAATGCAATGTATTTCTGGTGTATTCCCCTCACCCAATGTCCTATACTTGTGATCAACCTCCATATAATTTTGGTAGCATGGGATTGAGAGAAAGATGCAATATTTTTTATACCCCAGCCTCCAAGGCATTTCAAAACATAGATGATTTTAGGGGCTAGATTTCGCAAATGGGCTAATTTTCCATGGTTTTTACCAAAAAAGATTCGCCAATTTCCATTTTTCTAAAAACAATTCTCCCAAATCCCATAGAATAAAATTATTTTTCCTTAAAATTTTCCAAAATTTTATAGAAACTATATAAAATCCTTAAAAATTTGAATATTTTTACAAACGTATTGCTAAACATTTTACATTTTGCATATTAAGGACTAGTAAGATTATCCCAAGTTTCTACATTTTAATATAAATTTTCATCCTTAAAATTATCCTTGCTTCGAAAGCACTAGCCTAGTCCATTTAATCCAAGCTAGTCCCTTCTTGTCTAGGCTGCCAGATGAAAGGAACCATAAAATAAGCCTATGAATCCTCTCAACTATCCCTTTCAAAATCCACGAAAGCGACATCTAATAAACTAAGATGGCCTCTAACATCGATTTAAAGAAGAAAAATCTTCTTTCCTTTGAAAGCCACCGAAAGATCCAATTTGAGATTCACATTTCACATTTTGTGATAAACCAGTCTCAATCCTTGTTAACATGTTTATTTGGATTTATCATGAAGCCAAGTATTTCAATCCCTCATTCAAATAAATCCATTTAAAGGGAAAAATGTTGTTAATAAAAGATACATCTTCATCCTCCATTCCTTCGCTTGAAATGGTTGACTTCCCCTCATTCACCAACATATCGACCAGCTTACAAAACAATTCAAGGATAGCTTGAAGTTTCTCTAGATTCCTCTTAGTCCTATCACAAAAAATAAGAACGTCATCAATGAAAATTAAATGCATAAACCAAATATTACCTCCAATGTGCAATCCTTTGAACCCTCATGTCCAATTTTCCTCCAAAATGGATCGATTGAGCCCTTTTGCCATAATTAGAAACAAAAGCAAGGATAATGGACACCCCTTCCTGTGATCTAGATTTAAGAGTGGAATGAGCTGATTAACAGACTGAATACAATAAACACAAAGATATGAAGAATAACACAAATATCCATTGAACAATATCTTGTATTAAATAATGAAATATGATGAAACTATAAAACTACAGAACTGAATCACTTGCTCGAATGGTGGTATCTATCTCTGAGAAGATATGTGGCTGCTACACACATCCATCTGAGTAGAATGGATTATAATGAGGCTCCAGAGGCCTTTTTTATATTACTCATGAATTCTGAAACCCTAGACATCCAAAAGCCTAACCCTAGAAGGTGAAACGCCAAAAGTCATGTAGGCCCTATGGGTAAGTTGGTGTAATTTGCTGCCTCAACTTCCAAGGGTCGTATATTTTTCATACGAACTCAATTTTAGGCACATGATAACCCATTGGAAAGGTCCTTCAGAGAACTACACATCCTGCCATCAAACTCTAATTGCGTCTACAGTTTGACTGTGGCGAGCAAAAAAAAAAAAACGTATAGGGCCCCAAAATAGACTTGTAAGTACAACAAGATGTGCTGACATGAAAACATACAAAATAATCCAGTTTGATTAGGCGAGAGGCCACCTGTATCCACTTGGAGGATGTGTGGGGCTTTAGACAACCCCAGAAGTGTATAACCCACAATTACAAAGCAGTACAGAAGAATGTGTTGAACAAAAAATGGACATGAGGAACCAGTTGGAATATGTGGATGGCCACCAATATCCACCTAGATTGACGCCGAAGTCACCCTCAGAGGCAACCCGCTCTCACCAGGACCTCCTTCTTTACTGGCCCGAAGAGCTAAGCTCGCTCTTCAACTCCCTTATCGGAAGTTTTCACTACCCACAGTAACTCCTGCCACGACCTCCCTTCGCTTATCGGGAAATCGGGTTTCGCAATATCACGAAACTCGTTTACACGCTCTCGTGCAAATCAAAACTCTAAACCCCGAACTTCGATGGTCAACGGTCAACACTTCCACTCGTCGGGGATTTCCCTATCGGGAAACCGACGATGCACTGTCGCGGTTCTCTACCTTCACAAATCCCCGAACCTCGAACTTCGATGGCACGTGCACTACCTTCCTGTCACGTCACCTCCTCCTCCATATATCGGGGACCGCACGATCGTGATTTTAAAGGTCGCAATTCCTTTGCACAATAAAACCCCGAATGCCGAATTCTGACCTCCCAGGATCTCGTGCCACCTGTCCCATAGAAAATCAATGGCTTCGGTTAATTCGGGAAATCGCTACTCGCGATTTCAACGAGTATAAAACTCTCACCTTACCAATCTCCGAACGTCAAACCCCGATGGATTTGATCCTCCCTCCTACGCTTGTGGACTAAACCTCACGCAACTTTTCCCAGATCCAATGGTCAGCGGGATTTCGCAATCCTCCTCTGCGAACCCTGACCACTGATTCTTCGCTTTTGGAGAATCCTTCCGTTCCAAAGCTCTGCCCTATTAGGACCTTCTCCTGGGTCTGTTTCCACAGTATGCACGAAGGAACTATCCCTCCTAAGCTTGTCGAATCTGATTCCTTCAGAGACCTTTGCGCACGCTTCCTGTGCTCGACCTCCAACAACTCTCAAACTGTTGAAGTCACCCGGACTCTGTGCACTTGCAGCCACAGTAATCCCTATCTTCCTTTCCTCAGACAAACTGATGAGACTGCTATTTCAGCCTGCACTTCTCCTGCATGGCTTCCTCAACCCAAATCAATTTCTGGGCAGATGAGAATAAGAGTTTAACTGTCTAGCCTCATCAACACACTCTATGTGGATGAATTTGACTGCACGCTATGCGGGAATCTCCTGGCTAAAATAGAGAAACAATTGAAACTCATTCTCTTCTCTCTGAGACTTCAGTTGAAATCTTGAAATCTCATGCACAACATATTTGAAAGCAAATGCATACAAAAGGAAAATAAACATTCATGAGCATAAATTCAACACAGAGAAAACAACACAAACCAGGAAGCTGAATCAAAGACTCTCTTCTATCAATTCAATCTGTACATGGGTGTTCTCTACAAGTTCTCTGCTCTGCTCTGCTTGCTCTCAATGATCTTAATGATTCTGAATGATAATGTTACAATGTACAAAGGAGGGTGCCTATATTCCGTTTGCCCTCTCGAAAACTGAAACTATCAAATCTACAATTAATTCCTATCTAACAACATTAATTCTAATAAATTCCTTCCTATCTACAATACAGTACAAATGTGCTTCTTTATGAATGAATTCATGAAAGAGCGGCGCTACAACTTCCAAAGCGTTTCAAAAATATATGTGCTAGCGCTGTCCAACTATATTTTCTTTCTCCACGCGCGGGCTCGCTTGACGAGGTGTGGATGCTCCTGCATCATACTCCTCGGCTCAAAAGATTTCATGGGCTCCTGTCCATGAGCTCCTGCATGGTGTGACCATGTTTTTGTATCTCTGCATCTGTCTCCCAGCTGGCATCCTCCACTGGGTGATTCTTCCATTTCACTAGGTATTCAAAATACTGCTTCCGCCTGGTCTTTCTGCCTACTTTTTTATCCAGTATGCACTCCATCTGAGGCTTTGATGCAACTGGTAATTTCTTTTGCCACTGGACCACTGGTTCCTCAGTTCCAGTGTCTGCTTCTCTTGCCCTGTATGGGTATAAATCCAAAATTTTGAATATCGGAGATATCCCGATGTCATCCGGCAGCTCAATCTCGTATGCATTCTCCCCGTATTTCTTCAGGACTCTGCACGGCCCAATTTTCTTCATCTTGAGCTTGTTATACATTCCCCTTGGGAACCTTTCCTTCCTTAATTGCACTAGAACCATGTCCCCAACTTCAAACTGAAGTTGTCTCTTCCTCTGATCAACTCTGCGCTTATACTCCTGATTTGACTACATCAGTCGCTGCTTCACTTGACTATGAAGTTCCTGCATCACTTCAGCGAATTCTTCAGCGCTCGCACTGCTGGTTTCAGCCTGTCCTGACTCCTTGAGCTCAGAAACTCCCCTCGGTTGTGTCCCATACAAAATATGGAATGGGCTTCTTCCTGTACTCCTGTTCACAGAGTCATTGTAAGCAAATTCTTCCTGTGGCAATATCTGGTCCCAACTGCTATGGTGCTCCGTCACCAAGCTTCTCAATAAATCCCCCAGAATTCTGTTCACCACCTCTGTTTGCCCATCCGTCTGTGGATGATAAGCTAAACTAAAGGCTAGATTAGTTCCCAGCTTCTTCCATAGCGTCCTCCAAAAATGGCCTATGAATTTGGTATCCCTGTCCGAGACTATGCTTCTCGGCAATCCATGAAGTCTAACCATCTCTTTGAAAAACAAATTCACGATGTGGGTCGCATCGCTGGTCTTCTGACACGGTATGAAATGTGCCATCTTTGAAAACCTGTCCACCACCACAAAGATGGAATCCACTGCCCTCTGTGTTCTTGGAAAACCCAAAACAAAATCCATGCTAATAGCTTCCCATGGCCCTTCCGGTATGGGCAATGGCTGATAAAACCCAACATTCTGCTTCTGGCCTTTTGAATGCTGACAAATTCTGCACCTGTCAACAAATCTTTTCACATCTTCTCGCATGCTCGGCCAAAAATATGATTCGCTCAGCTTCGCGAATGTTTTGTCATGTCCAAAATGACCTGCTAAGCCTCCGTTATGCTTTTCCTTCACCAAATTCTCCCTCATGGAGCAATCTGGAATGCACAGCTAATTGCCTCTGAACAACAATCCATCCTGGATCATATAATCTATCCACGGAGTCCGATCCCTGAGAACTGGATTCTCAGCTGCCTTGTATGCTTCTCTAAAGTCCGCATCTCCTGCATACATGTCCTTCAGATTTTCAAAACCCAATGTCTTGACTTTGAACTCCTGCAGCAACAAACATTTCCTGCTCAAAGCATCTGCCACTTTGTTAGCAGTTCCTGAAATGTGCTTAATCACAAACGTGAAATTTTGCATGTACTCTACCCATTTTGCATGCTTTTGATTCAACCTTTCCTGTTGACTTACAAACTGCAATGCATGATTATCACTGTACAAAACGAATTCTTTGGGGATCAAGTAATGCCTCCACTTCTTTAATGCCTGTATGATGGCATAAAATTCTTTATCATATGTGGAGTATTTCAACTTTACGTCATCCAGCTTCTCGCTGAAATATGCAACAGGTCTGTCATCCTGACTCAAGACCCCTCCAACAGCATACCCACTGGCATCACATTTCACCTGAAATGTTTTCCGAAAGTCTGGCAACATCAACATTGGTTGCTCTGTTATCTTTCGCTTCAATAGATTGAAGCTCCTTTCAACCTCTGCTATCCAATGAAAAAATTTATGTCGCTTCTTCACTGTGTCCATCATTGCTGCGCTAATCCCACTGAAATTCCGAATGAATTTCCTATAGAAACTAGCCAGTCCATGGAAACTCCTTACCTCGAAAACATTTCTCAGCGATGGCCAATTCCTTATCACTTCCACTTTCTCAGGATCCATTTTCAACTCATTCGCTGAGATAAAAAAAACCCAAATAAATGAGCTCTGTCTGCAAGAACGAGCACTTCTTCAAATTGATCAGCAGCTTCTCCTGCCATAGCTTCCTCATCACAATGGCCAAATGTTTCAAGTGTTCAGCCTTAGTCTTACTGAAAATCAGTATGTTATCCAGATATACGACCACAAATTTGCCAATGAATTCCCTCAGGACTTCATTCATCAGCCTCATGAATGTGCTCGGCGCGTTTGTCAAACCAAATGGGATGACCAACCACTCGTACAAACCCTCATTTGTCTTGAATGCTATATTCCATTCATCACCTTCCCTCATCCGAATCTGGTGATATCCGCTTTTCAGATATATCTTTGAAAAATAATTTGCCCCACTCAGGCAATCCATCAGATCATCCATTCTCGGCAGTGGAAATTTGTACCTGATGGTGATTTTGTTTATCGCTATGGAGTCTGTACACATTCTCTAGCCTCCATCCTTCTTCGGACTTAGTACTGTTGGAACAACACATGGACTCAGACTTTCCCTCACCAGTCCTTTATCCAGCAATTCCTGCACTTGCCTTTTGACTTCCTCGTTCTCCTGAGGCGTCAACCTGTATGCTGCCTTATTCGGAAAACTTGCTCCTGGTATGAGGTCAATATGGTGACTCACACTCCTTATCGGTGGCAATGAACGAGGTAGTTCGTTCACGATGATATCAATGAACTCTCCCAAAAGTTCCTGAATCTCCTCTGGCAAGTCGTCCACTCTTGTGCTTGTCAGGACAATTCTCGGCTTCGTGACAACAAAGAATTGTGGATCTTCATTCTTCTCCATATCTGTGAGAAGCTCCTTCCCACTCATGAGAAGTATCATGTTGCTCACTTCCGGTTTCACTTCTTTATCCTTTATCGAAAGCAATCTGTGTGTTCTCCCATCCTTTTCCAAAGTGTATGTGTTCATCCTTCCGTCATGAACTACATTTCTGTCATACTGCCATGGTCTACCCAACAATATATGACACACATCCATGGGAATAACATCACACAGAATCTGATCATTATAATTCCCAATTTTAAATTCAACTAAACACTATTTAGTGACACTTACCCAGTGTCCTTTCTGTAGCCACGAGACTTTATATGGACTCGGGTGCTTAGTTGTTTCCAGCTCCAGCTTTTCCACCATCTCATATGAAACGAGATTTTCGGTGCTACCACTATCCACAATGACTTTGCATTTCCAGCCCTTGGCTGTGCAAGCTGTCCTGAACAGTATGCTCCTCTGCACTGAGATTTCCACCTCTTTCTCAGGTGTCAAAAGGATTTTATGCATCCCAAGCGATCTTCCGCTGTCTGCATCTTCATTCTCAACATCACGCTTCTGCACTGCAATGATGTGAGCTTCACCTCTGTCCATTTTCCTGTCTGGACAGTCAACGGCTTTATGTCCATCCTTCCCACATGTAAAACATGTGATGACTCCTCCTCTTCCTCTTCCTCTACCTCTGGTACAAGGAAAAGTGTTCACGTCGGCATATCCGCCACTCTACTCTGTATGTTGCCTCCTCGGCTCAGCATATTGCTGCCTCTGTTCAGTTTGTGGCTGCCTCTGTGAGGTTCCACCTCTTTCAATATTACCCTGAGGCTTCTTCCATTCCTCCTTGGGCTTTTGTGTTCTTTCTTGGGCAACTGCCTTGCCTCTTGGCTGACTCCTGCCTCGCCCTCGCTAACCTTGCTTACGGCTCAGCTTCTCCTCGGCTTTCAGAGCCATCTGGTACTCCTCCTCAACTGTTCAGATGGTAACCATGCTCAATTCATCCTGAATGTCATACCTTAGACCATTCAGATATCACGCCACCTTTTCATCATCGCTCTCCCGATGACCTGCTCTGATATTGAGCCTATAAAATTCCTTGGTGTACTCTTTCACTGTCATCATCTTCTGTCTCAGGTTCTGCATTCGCCTGAACAGTGTGATCTGGTAATCTCTTGGGATGAATTTCTCTTTCATTTTCGTGATCATCTTGTCCCAGCTCTTAATATTTTGTTTTCCTTTGCAGCACCTATCAGCCTGCAATTCATCCCACCATAAGGCTGCATGTCCTTTCAATTTAGTAACAACATGCCTTACCTTCTTGTCCCCTTCGATATCCTCATAATCGAAGTAGGTGTCGAGTGCTCGGATCCAGTCCAGCAACTCTTCAGCACCCATACTCCCCTCATAGACGGGAATGTCCATTTTTGTCTTTGAGATCATTCTGGAGATGGCTCTAATCAACCGTTCGGTTGAAGCATCCTCTGCTGAGACCTCTTCTGCATCGTGTCCAACTTCTTCTTCCCCCTCGAAATCACTGAACTCTCCAGCACTGACTCCGCGTCTCTGCGCTGTCTCCATCTCCTCAAGCCTTGCTCGAAGATCTCTCATTTGGCGCTCCATTTCTGGGTTCCCTGCCGGCCTTCCTCTTCTTCGCGCGTCCCTATCCTCTCGATCAGGTAACAACCTTTCTCTCCTAGGCGGCATGGTGTAATCCGCTTCTCTCTACTACCGAAACAAAGAGAACTCTTCTCCCGCTCTTATACCACTCTGACGCAAGTTGTGTGTATCAGAGTGCTTTCCCTTTCTCCTTCCCTTCTCTCGCCTGAAATATACAAACAAGATTTCGGGCTCTGATACCACTTTGATGCCGAAGTCACCATCAGAGGCAACCTGCTCTCACCAGGACCTCCTTCTTTACTGGCCCGAAGAGCTAAGCTCGCTCTTCAACTCCCTTATCGAAAGTTTTCACTACCCATAGTAACTCCTGCCACGACCTCCCTTTGCTTATCAGGAAATCGGGTTTCGCGATATCGCGAAACTCGTTTACACGCTCTCGTGCAAATCAAAACTCTGAACCCCGAACTCTGATGGTCAACGGTCAACACTTCCACTCGTCAGGGATTTCCCTATCGGGAAACTGACGATGCACTGTCGTGGTTCGCTGCCTTCACAAATCCCCGAACCCTGAACTTCGATGGCATGTGCGCTACCTTCCTGTCATGTCACCTCCTCCTCCGTATATCGGGGACCACGCGATCGTGATTTTAAAGGTCGCAATTCCTTTGCACAATAAAACCCCAAATGCCGAATCCCGACCTCCCGGGATCTCGTGCCACCTGTCCCGTAGAAAATCAACGGCTCCGGTTAATTCGGGAAATCGCTACTCGCGATTTCAACGAGTATAAAACTCTCACCTTAACAAACTCCGAACACCGAACCCCAATGGATTTGATCCTCCCTCCTGCGCTTGTGGACTAAACCTCGCACAACTTTTCCCAGATCCAATGGTCAGCGGGATTTCACGATCCTCCTCTGCGAACCCTAACCACTGATTCTTCTCTTTTGGAGAATCCTTCCGTTCCAAAGCTCTGCCCTGTTAGGACCTTCTCCTGGGTCTGTTTCCACAGTATGCACGAAGGAACTATCCATCCTAAGCTTGTCGACTCTAATTCCTTCAGAGACCTTTGCGCACGCTTCCTGTGCTCGATCTCCAACAACTCTCAAACTGTTGAAGTCACCCGAACTCTGTGCACTCGCAGCCACAGTAATCCCTGTCTTCCTTTCCTCAGACAAACTGCTGAGACTGCTATTTCAGCCTGCACTTCTCCTGCATGGCTTCCTCAACCCAAATCAATTTCTGGGCAGATGAGAATAAGAGTTTAACTGTCTAGTGTCATCAACACACTCTATGCGGATGAATTAGATTGCACTCTATGCAAGAATCTCCTAGCTCAAACAGAGAAACAATTAAAACTCATTCTCTTCTCTCTGAGACTTCAGTTGAAATCCTGAAATCTCATGCACAACATATTTGAAAGAAAATGCATACAAAAGGAAAATAAACATTCATGAGCATAAATTCAACAAAGAGAAAACAACACAAACCAGGAAGCTGAATCAAAGACTCTCTTCTATCAATTCAATCTATACATGAGTGTTCTCTACAAGTTCTTTGTTCTTCTCTGCTTGCTCTCAATGATCTCAATGATTCTGAATGATAATGTTACAATGTACAAAGGAGGGTGCCTATATTTCGTTTGCCCTCTCGAAAACTGAAACTATCAAATCTACAATTAATTCCTATCTAACAGCATTAATTCTAATAAATGCCTTCTTATCTACAATACAATACAAATGCGCTTCTTTATGAATGACTTCATGAAAGAGCGACGCTACAACTTCCAAAGCGTTTCAAAAATATATGTGCTGGCGCTGTCCAGCTGCATTTTCTTTCTCCACGCACGGGCTCGCTTGATGAGGTGTGGATGCTCCTGCATCATAGATCAATCCTCCCCCATTAGGAAGCAATGGTCTCCATTTCATTGAGTTCCCCAATTGGGTGAGGAAAATTCTACTAGATTTGGCCCCAGGTGAGCCACTTGCCTTGCTGTAGGAGTTTCCCTTCCTTGACAACCCGATAAAGAAGGATCCACTGCTGATGAATTCCCTTGACCTGTGTGTCCACTATCTGATCAGTGGATTCTTGTTCCATGCATTCAGGGTTGAGATCTGTTGGTGTCATCTATTTTGCGATCTCGAAGGTGTCCAATAATGAGGGAAAATATGGCCGAAGGAGGTCCACATTGAATAATGGATGCAGACCAAGGAAGGGTGGAGTGTTTAGATCAAAAGCATTGCTACCCACAACCTTGGTGGTATTGTAAGGTCCTTAATGAAGTGGGAAAATCTTCTGATGGGGCTCGATGAGACACTCCTTGTGCAAATGTAACCAGACTTTTCGCCAACCTGAAACTGGTGAGGTGCCATGTGTTGATCATGGCGCTATTTGTACTTAACATTGGATTTATGAAAAATCTCCTGGACCTGTTGGTGGATGTGTTGAATTTGCTCAATGAATCTGGTGGATTTGTCGATCACAGATCGATTAGGGGAAGATTTTATCTGTGCAGTGGCAAGAGGAAGTGCAACATCAATGGGTCCCAAGGGTTGGAATCCCAGACCCACTTGAAATGGGATATGGCCGGTGGAACTATGGAGAGCCCTGTTGTAACTATGTTGGACATATGGGAGACTCTTGTCCCATGTAAGTGGATGCTTAGAATTGTACATGCGCTAGATGTGCACAATCATTCGATTTATGACATCTGTTTGGCCATCGTTTTGGGGGTGAAAAGAAGTGGATTTTATGATCTTGGTGTCCAACATAGACCAGAGACTCAACCAAAAGGTGCTGAGAAACCTGCTGTATCGGTCGGAGATGATGGTTAGTGGTATCCCAAAGTGGACCCACACTCGTCCGAAGAAGAGCTTAGTAGTATCTGTTGCTGTGAAATTCTTCTTACAGGCTGTGAGGATGGGCATATTCGAAAACCGATCAATGACCAAAAAACACATAGTCATTTCCTTGCTTAGTGGATAGAAAGCCAGACATGTAATCCATTGAGATGGATTCCCAAGGCTTCTTGTGAATAGGGAGAGGGGTGTATAAGCCTTTATTCTTGATGGATGGCTTGTAAATGGCACACAAAGTGAAAGATATGATATACTTTCCGACGACCTGTCAAAGTTTTGGCCAATAAAAATGTTTCTGAAGAATGACTACAATTTTCTCCACGCCAAAATGTCCTGACACCCGACTGTAGTGGGCTTCCCAAATCAGCTTGGCATGCTTTCTTGTAGGAACACAGAGATGGTCCAGGTGGAATAAGAGTCTGTCCTGAATGTGAAAATTAGTGACAGTTGCACCTATACCCAAGAGATGATAGGTGGTGGAAAAGTCTGAATCTTGCTGATAAAGTTGGGGCCACTCAGATGCTTCATGTCCACAGGAATGGAGCACAATGGTGAGTGCAGCCATTGGAGGCCGACTGAGGTACCAATGACATGATTGGAGATACATGTCTTATACTTTATGTTGAGATGGAACTACTGTAGGTAGGTGGACCACTTCTAATGGAGGTCGTTTTGGAATTTCCCTTGTGTTTGTATGATCTGCAGAGGCTTGTGATCAGTGTGTATGATCGTCTCTTTCCCCATAATGTAATGTTTCCATTGAAGACATGCTTGTACAATGGAATACATTTCCTTGTCATAGGTGGGGTATTTCTGGATAGTATTGGGGAGTGTCTCACTATGGTATGCCACCATATTTTCGTTTTGAGTGAGAACTGCGCCCACAACATAGTTAGATGCATTAGTCTCAATATCGAATGGTTGCTGCAGATTGGGCAAGGTGAGTACTGGAGCTGAGCACAAGCGATGCTTTATATCATCAAATGATCATTTCTGCTCCTTCCCCCACATGAACTTGGCCTTACCACCACCCTTGGTCACTTGGATGATGACCCATGCAATATGGGAGAATCCCAACACGAACCGTCGATAGAAGTTGGCTAGTCCCAAAAAGATCTGAATCTTAGTTAGTGTGTTCGGGGATGGCCAGTCGTAGATGACTTGGATATTAGCTAGATAAACATGTACCCCATGCTCATCAACAATGTAGCCCAAGTATTGGACCCTGTTCATTCCAAAATAACATTTTTCCAAGTTGGCATAAAGCTTGTGCTGCCACAGAGTGCTCAAAACCTATTGAATATGCTGCATGTGCTCCTCCCACATTCTGTTGAATATGAGGATGTCATATAAATATACTACCAAAAAGGAGTTGGTGAAGGGTATCAATACATCATCCATCAACCTCATGAAATGTTAGAAAAATAGGACTGCGGAGCAATAAAATAAAACAAATGTGGAAAAAAAACAAAGAAGATACACAATACAAGAGAGACACAGATTTGCGTGGTTCACCCAGTGTGTGGGCTACGTCCACCAGAGAAATTGCTAGGTCCTTCCTTTATTATTATCCAATAAATGAAGGGATACAGCCTACAACAAAACCTACTGTAAGTTCCTCTTCTTTCTCTCATAGTCTCCTCTCTCAGAATACAATACTCGCCATCATACATAGCTGCAATACATTTCCCTCATAAAAGAGGGTTGCCTTTTAGGGAAAAAAACCCTAACATAATTTCTACCGTTAGATCTGTGACCTTATAATGAACGGTCCAAATTTACAATGAAATTACAATATAATTTTATAAAGCAATTTTTCCTTCGGGAGGTTTGCCCCTGAACCCCCCAGCCGGGGGGATAGGCCCCTCGGACCTCACAGAGGGGGTACCCCCCCTCTACACTCCCCCGCATGGAAGAGTGTACATACTTATGGGGTGTAAAGTCTTCATGGGGTATAAACACGACTGAAAAACACAAGACCTCTGATTCAGGAAGATAATCAGGCTCCACAACCAACATGAAAGTGGTTGGTGCATTTGTTATGCCAAAGGGCATGAATAGCCATTGGTAGAGACCTTCGTTTGAAAGTTGTCTTCCATACATCAGTTGGCTCGATGGGAACCTGGTGGTAGCCAAACTTCAGGCCAATATTGCTGAAGAACGTTTCTCCATTGAGTTGGTCAAGAAGGTCATCAATCCTGGGAATGGGGTAGCAGTTCTTGAATGTGATTTTGTTTAAGGCTCTGTAATCAATGTAGAGTGGCCAAGTCCCATCCTTCTTCTGTACCAGTACAATCGGGCTTCTACAAGGGGAGGAGTTGGGTCTGATGTGCCCCTTTTGAAGAAGCTCTCAGATATGATGCATGATTTCGTCATTCTCCATCAGCGAGTGTCGTTAGACTGGTCCATTAGGTAGAGGTGCGTCAGGGTTAGATCAATTGGATGCTTGACTTGGCAGTGTGTCGGTACCCCTGTAAGTGATGAGAAGATGTCTCTGTATTCTTCCATGATCTCGTCTACTTGATTCTGCTGCAAAGAGAGGTGCTGTGTAGAGGCCACGGATGTGGTGGTGAGCTTCTACTAACTGTGAGCACAGATCACAAAGAAGACAAACTTCCCAGTCTGTGAAATGACCTTACTGAATTGCTTATCAGAGATTAAATAAATAGTAGCAGGAAACGCTACCTCTGGGATCCTGTACAATTTTCTACCAAAAGTAATAATAATACTGCAGGTTCTAGACTCATGCACAACATGACGCTTCCAAAAATATGGTTGTCCTAAAAGAACATCACAAACTTTAAGGGGTGAAATATCACACTGTACCTCATCTTTGAAAGGCTTGATGTCGTAGGGTGGATGACACTTTTGGCTGAAACAAAGATCTCTTCCTTGGCGAAGCCAACCAATGGTGTAGGGATGCGGTTGTAGTGTCATTGGTAGGTCCAACTGCTTAATGACCTCTGCTGAAATCAGGTTCTTCTGAATACCGCTATCAACAATGAAATGAAGCAGAGCCCCCTTGACCCAGATCTATGAGTGAAAGAGGCATTCCCATTCCTCTGGCTCTTCTAGTTCGCTTGGCCAGACTTTTGTGATAGCGATAATGGAAATGGGTTCAACATCAATAATATGCTTCCCTCCTTCAGGATTTGACTCAGAATTAGAATCGACCTCTGACTCAGAAGCCTTTAGCTTGACCATGAGGGACTACTTGGAGAGGGATTCTTTGGTGTTGTGCCAAGGAATTTTATGGTACTCACACCATTTTCCCATGTCCTTCTTCGTCTTCTCATTGCCCTTATTGTGTTGCGGCTTGGACTGGTTGTCCTAAGGGCGGCCTTCTCGACTTGGTCCCTTTCTATGTGAGTTAGGGTTGCCTTTTCCCTACTTCGACTGTGAGGGGTTTGTAGATCCAAACTCTCGCCTTTTCTACTTAAATTTTTTCTTGATCTTGACAACGTATCTATAATCTGTGCCCAATGAGGTGATGTCCATGAACTCCATTTCTGTTTGAATGTATCTATGCAAACAACCATGATATTTGAGCACTAGATGACACTTAGAGTCTTTGATCCCCAATTTGGTGCATAGGGCATGGGAAATATTGGTGAAATCTGGTACTGTTTGGTCCCTTTCTTGACGTAGGGTGGTCCATCTGGTGTACTGGTCCTTGTAGCTTCCAACAAGGTAGTATTGTTCTTTAATGGAGTCTCAGAAGGAGTCCCATGTAGGGGCCACCAAAAACATTGTATATTCCTCCATGACCCTTTTCTCAGAGTAAGTATCCCACCAGTATTTAACATGGGGAACGACCTTGAGGAGTGAAAAAGTGATATTTTCCCTATCGGAAAAATTGTGGATCAAAAAATATCCTTTGAGTAGATTCAACCATTTATATACAACATCCCCATCTATCGGTCCTTCAAATAATGGAATATCAAAATTTACCTGTACATTAAAGGGGGTTGCATGGCCACTTGTTGAAGATGCTTCTCCTGTGGGCAACCGTCGAAGGATTTGCGCGAAGTTGTCCATAATTTCGTTCCTTTGTCACACGAGGGATTCCTCGAGAAAACTTTTATTAGGATCTCATGCTCCATCATCTTTCTTTTCGTCCCCCATGGGTTGTTTTCGGGCTCGGTGTGGCCGATCTTGTAATGGCTCGATTGGTTTGAGTCCCAACTTCTTGTACCCAGATCTTGTCGGGGACATGCACAAAGAAAAATAAATGAAGAGCAGACTGCTCTGATACCACTGAACCAGATTTAGGAGAGGAAAAAACTTATTAACATACTGAATACAATAAACACAAAGATATGAATAGTAAAACAAATATCCAGTGAAAAATATCTTCTATTAAATAATGAAATAGGCTGAAACTGTAAAGTTACAGAACTGAAACACTTGCTCGAATGGTGGTAGCTATCTCTGAGAAGAGATGTGGCTTCTACGAGCATCATTCTGAGCATAATGGATTACAATGAGGCTCCAGAGGCCTTTATTATATTACTCATGAATGCCAAAACCCCAGACATCCAAAAAACTATCCCTAGAAGGTGAAACGCCAAAAGTCATGTGTGCCCTATGGGTAAGTTGGTGTAATTTGGTACCTCAACTTCCAAGGGTCGTAACTTTTGCATACGACCTCTGTTTTAGGCACGTGATAGCCCGTTGGAAAGATATTTAAGAGAAATACACATTACACAATCAAACTCTAACAGTTTCTATAGTTTGATTGTGGCGAGCCAAAAAAACAACGTTTAGGGCCCCAAAACGGCCCTGGAAGTACAACAAGATGTGTTGACATGAAAACATATAAAAATCAGCCAGTTGGATTAGGCGAGAGGCCATGCATATCCACCTAGAGGAGGTGTGGTGCTTCAAATAGGCTCATAAGTGTAGAACCCACAATTACAAAGTAGTACAAAAGAATGTGTTGAAAAAAAAACTGACACGAGGAGCCAGTTGGAATAGGTGGGTGGCCACCAATATCCACCTAGATCATCCTGAGTCCTCAATTGGGTCGAAAGAAATCAAATGTTGCTTCGTTTATAAAAATTGAAAAGGAAATTATGGTGATGGAAATCATAACCCAATTGATGAAGGTGACACAGAACCCATGTGAGTTAATGATGAAGGTGACACAGAACCCCGAGTGAGT
This sequence comes from Picea engelmannii, assembly GCA_009831015.1. Taxonomy (NCBI): domain Eukaryota; kingdom Viridiplantae; phylum Streptophyta; class Pinopsida; order Pinales; family Pinaceae; genus Picea; species Picea engelmannii. Next base: position 49,953 of record ML824035.1, on the reverse strand, counting down.
TAACATCATCTGCCAAGAAATCCAACTAACTCGATCAAAGGCCTTAGAGAGGTCTATTTTGAAAACCACTACCTTTGGATTTTTTGTTCTTATGGAATGCATTCACTCTTGTTCCACTCTTATGACTTCATGGATTTGTTTTCCTTCCAAAAATCCAAATTGTTCCTCTACAATAAACTAAGACAACAAACTCTTCACTGACCTTGCAATAAATTTTTCCACAATCTTGTAAATTTTATTACAAAGGGAGATGGGCCTTGTTGATGTGTTTTCTTGTCACCCATCAACTAGAATGATTTCAATTCATACTTAATCAAGTGGAGAATAAATTTTAAAATTTGTAAAGTGCTAAATAACCCTCACCTACTGATCATGAATACCCAACAAGCTTTAAAAAAATTATAATCAGTTTCAATGTTACAGTTCTTCTTCAACAAGGCCAATGGGGATGATTTCTCTTTTCAACAATATAACAATACCAAAAATAAGGAATTTGTTTATGATCATCCTCTCATTTGTTAGCCTTATGTGTCAACTTCATATAGTATTTTAGAAAATAAAAAAACAAAGGTCATATGCCCGAGATATCACCATTTTCCCTCCATTTTCACCACCCCCCCTCATTTTTACCATTTCATCCCTTCTTTTTTGGAATTTTTACTAAGTATTATTTTCATGCACAATTACTCTACACCCACATTACTTACCTTACCTACTTTTTACTTAGCCATTTTACCAATCATTTACCTCCTTTCACCTCATATCCATTGACTTCCTTTACTTAGTCATTTTTCATGAATGTGGATGTAGGAGACCTCCCTTTACCTCACATCCCTTGACCTTCCCAACCCACATTTTTGTAATCCTGAAATTGCCCTCATATCCCTTGACCTCCTCAACTCACATTTCCACGTCACCGAAATTGCACTTGTGTGACTTAGCTAATTTTACTGAGTTTTACACCTAGTTTATTTCTTGCATTTTTGCAATCCTCATCTTTCATCTGCATTTCCATGTCAATCAAATTGCACCTGCATGAATTAGTTAATTTCATTTATTTTTACACTCCATGTCACTCTAATTACACCTGCATGAATCAGTTAATTTCATTTAGTTTTACACTTAGTTTGTTTCTTGACATTTTGAATGCGGAATGCGGGAATGTGGGAGCCCACATTATAATTTTCCACCTCCCTTTACCCCACAACCCGCATTTTTTCCACTTAGTCATTCAGTCATTTTTATCATTCCTCCACATTTCCCTATTTATATGAAATCCTATTTTCTAATATTATTCATCATGTTCCTATCTCATTTCTTATCCTAAGTTTATTCCCTCCCTTTTTTTGGCACACCTCCCAATAACACGTGGCAGTGAAATGGACCTATCTTTGGATGACACTTGGAAGGTATTGGTTGGACACAAATGACTGAGCGATGAGGTGACAATCAAAAGTTACACCATACACAAGCTACATAGGGTTGCATGGATCTCTCTACTTCACACACAAACACTATGGAGGCCATTTATTTATAAATATGTTATACACTTCCACAATGCATTTGGGATAAATAAAGTAGATTTCCAAATCAAGGGCCAACGATTCACGTTATTGAGTGCCTATCTTTCAGAGGCCATAACTTGAATTCCCAATGTCCAAATTGAACAAATGAGAG